>JAOPJI010053940.1:0-14740 GCA_027122695.1 Merluccius productus
CAATGAGTAATTATGAGAGGTTAAACAAATTTTCATTAAATAAATAATTATCTTAACGCATCATAGTTGTGTTCATATTAGCGTGTTAGAACAATGTATAAACATTAGTGATTTGATTGAGGATAAAAAACACAATGATGAGAAAATATATCAAAGCACAGATTATGACATGATCAGATTTATACACCTAATTAGTCTAAATAATATGCATAGTGCAGTTATTAGGAGTTATAATAAAATCTACGTAATATAAATAACATAACTGTTCTACTTGGATTATAATAACGTGAAACCATAAAAGTTATATATTTATAATTTTAACAACTAACCAAAATTCAGATATTGAATATTGTTGTATATTTTGGATTTGAAATAGCAACAAACGTCTAATATTTACTTGTATATGGAAATTTTTGTTTATTTTGTAAAAAGTATAAATGTTATAGAAAAAAATACAATCGATTAATAAAAGAAACTAGAACTTCAAATGATATCTCATTTTCGAGAAATTGATTAGCGTGTCAATAGCCAGTCCCGGCAGGGGATTATACGCTAGCGTGTCAATAGCCACTGTCTTTTCAATTATATACCACCAAACTCATCAATATGCATTAAAACATGTTTTTACAATTTTTACAAATACGCCAATCATCCCAGGTTAAATGCCGGAGATTTTGTCCAATTTCAATCTACACATTACAAATTGCATGGCACAACTATACAACTATTGCAGGAGTTAAAATCACTGCTCCTCATTAAAGTTATTTTATGGTTTTAATCAGGGTTTAGAAACATCAAAATAAGCGAAGATTTAAATGATTGCCTAATTTAATTATTTATTATTTGCAACGTTGTTTCACCCATTTCAATCATTCCCTTGCGAGTTAATGTGCCCCTTAATATCTTGAATGTTTAAAACGCATTATTCAATGCCTTCATATAGTCCTTTTTTCAATTAAATTGACCAAAATACTCTACTTTAGCACAGCTTATATGTGTGACACAACGCGACCGATTAACGATGTTGACACTTTTCAACTTTGTCGATAATAAAACTGTAAACGTACAATATTTGAGTTGTAGTAGCCGCGTGCTAGTCGGTACTTTACTATTTATTTAAATAACTAGCGCCAAAGACTGGCTTCCTTTCTCCTTAGTGTATGCAAAAGTTTCTATTATGAATGAGTCAATTAAAAAATATAAAGAATGTAATTAAGGTAAATCTAGCAAACACAAAACACATCAACTCTTAAGGTATTTAAATGCGCTATAATTAATTTTTTCAAATTATTTAGTTATACTTAATTGTGTTTACATTAATATATTATTTTTGTGTTATAAGAGTTGAAATAAAATCATCATGAACATTCTGAGCTAAATTAAAATGATGAACAATTGATATTTAAAAAATAAATATTTGAGACAAATACTAACATAAATTATCGAGTGGATATATCCGCATTGGAAAAGCATAAATGCTTATATGCTTTAAGTTTTCTACGAGATAACTCTCAAAGCAACTATAGTGATATAATCAATGGTTGTGTGACACTGACAATTTGAACAGGATGCATCAGCTTTATAATATAGT
The DNA here is from genome assembly GCA_027122695.1 of Merluccius productus. Taxonomy (NCBI): domain Eukaryota; kingdom Metazoa; phylum Chordata; class Actinopteri; order Gadiformes; family Merlucciidae; genus Merluccius; species Merluccius productus. The sequence continues at coordinate 1,592 of JAOPJI010053940.1, forward strand.
TCCATAGTTATTAGATCACGAATTGACTAAATTAAAGCAAGCTTTTATTCCTTTTTCAACCTTAAAATTAAATTTTGGTGCTGAACATCAAATGAATCGGGAAGTGCTGCCGTAAGCCAATCAAACTGCGCTCGGGTAAATACAAAACTTATAACCCCCGTATTATATGTGAAAAATACTTGTTATAGTTAGTTTTTCCACAAATAACAAATTTACCGCGGTTTTTTCATTTGTGATGATGTGCGCGCATATTATTTCTTGTGTTTATGTTTATTTAACCTAATTTAATTAATTTTATTTATTTAAAAAAACTATTAATCGTTTTTAAATAAAAATTGTTAAACTGAGTTTATTAAGTTAGTATCGTCAAAAAATTAGAGGACCAACTTTCTTGATTTTCAAAGTTAAAGCATTACTATGTAAAGAAAACTTTAACATTCTTCGAATTCTATTGAAAGTAACATAACAACTTTTTGTAGTTTATAAATTTTTATTTCATACATTAAAAAATATTTGAAGTTATTAATTGTATAAATTCTTGATTTAAGGGTGTATAAGTAGTCGATAAAAAATTAAAATATACACTTTATGTTTTTTTTATCTCTAACGTCTATAAAATATAAAAAAATTGAAACTATGAAATATTGAAACGTGAAATACTAATCCATTTATAGTCAATTTTATTTGCTCCTATTTTTATAAATAAGGACTGTATTTTCGATTAAAATCGCCAAACAGTTATTAAAAAGTAAACACCGAAAAATACGTTCGCTACTTATAACTAGACAAGTATATGAACTTGCTAAATAGAGTATTAATTTTTAGGCACATTTAACATGTAATTGAGTTAAAAAACTGCAATGATTTTCATAATGTAATAATTAGTTTGAATATTACTTATATTGGCAATTAAAACAAAAGTTTATATACGAATAGAGGCGGCAAAAAGGATTTAAGTTAATATTTAATCATTTAAATTTTAGTTGTTCGTTAAATGATATTATGTAGGGTTTTTATAACAACGAGTAAAAGTCAATAAATTTGTCAAACAGTTATTATAATCACTAAGAGTGTTAGAATTTGACGAAAAAACCTATCACATATCTGAAGGTCGGAATTAGACACATGCAGTTTCCAATGAAATGCAGTATAACTCCTGCCCACATGTAGTTATAAGAAGGCCCCAATTTCAAGACGTAGTTGCTGATAACACTGAATTCGCCATGCAGAAACGAGCTGAGTTCATTTGCGATGGAGAATAATATAACAGCTTTGGTAACATATACGCAAGTAATTATATACATCACGTAGGCACTCGATTACTTGAAATAAAACAGCACACTGACAGCACATAGCCATATTTAATGTTTCTCACTTGGTAGAGCAACAGCAAAACTGACGAGAGAACTGTGGTGAGCGAGGCAAAAATGCTGAACCCTTTGAGTCTTTTGCTCACAGGTGACGCCACGCTAACTATTTATTTATGGAGTTAGTTACCGATATGAAATGAGCTTTATATTGAAAAATTAACAAATGTAAAATTATAACAATGTTAATTTACACATATCAGCAGGTATCTTGACAAATATCATTGAGGCCGTCTCTGACACTAAGAACAATAAGGTCAAGCACTATTGGCATTGATCAAATGTGTTCAACGTACAAATGTCAACACTTGTTGAATCTATTCAAACAGTAAAATACAGTCAACTCATAACATTTCTACTGAAGATATTAGTCATGTAACCAGGGCCGTCGATCGCTATCACATTATCTATTATTGTTATTCGTAGTGGGTGACCATAGGTATAACTGTGAATTACCAGGCATTCCGTGGGGTGGAGGTTGAATGAATGTGCCTAAAAAAGATCAAATCGTCCAACTACACTAGATTACTTCGAACTAGGTAACCCAATTCCTGCAGACATATGGACTCTGACAGTAATGTTCTGTAGCACCCAGCAATGACACCCATTTGGAGATCGAAAAAATCAACCAACACTTTTCGAGACGTCGCTATCAGAAAGGTTTGCGAGGTCATTGCCAGTATATATAGAAGTATCCCCAAGAACATCATGCCGTATCCGGTGAACATGAAAATGCCAGGTTTCTTCAATTAAACTCACTAGTCTCATGGTTGTTTGTTAGAGAATCCTACCTCGAGTATTCTTCTGATTGTATTGATTATTTTAGGCATGGTTTTCTGTGCTGATATTTGTTTAGTAGTGGACTTGTTGTGATATATGCTAATACGTTGGTGTTGATTGCGAGGCTTCTAGTAAAAGTTTTTTGTTGGAGTTTTAAAAGTGGGTGCACCACATTTTACTTTGTCGCTGCAAATATATATATTTTCGGATAGTGGGCGAAAGTGTCATACTTAATTGTTTCCACGACATTTAAACGTGTATAATCTACGCATTTTTTAATATTGTTTACTTAGAAGTCAACAATTGGTATGTTGGCTTTCGAATAGGTTCTGTACTTGAGCAACGAATACAAGACACACTCACAACAAATGATTAATATACATACAGCTGCCTTTGATATTGAGTTTTTTGTAAACTCTACAACTTAAAAACCATAACATATCGGTAAATAATATCATTAGTTGGTCATTAATCTGCCTTTGCTTCAAAACCTGTTCAATTGATCTTCATGTAAATATCAGGTTGTTTATTCGCAGCGCAAAGTCTTGTTACTTTTGAATTTACCAATACCCACATTTTCACTAGAGTGAAGTCAACTATTTTTACGAATTATGCCAATTAATGTTGATATAAATTTTTAAATTCTTGACAAAAGTTTAATAATTACATGTGCTACATGTGAATATTTGGAATAACCTGTAGCCGGCTATGCATGGACATTTCACACATTAAAAACACCTAGTTATAGTAAATTAGGAAACCATATATTTACTCTAGCTTCAAATGTCTCCCAAGTGCCCTTAAGAACACACGATAATAACTAGTGTACATTGATTTATTCAATAATTTTAATTTTTTGGTTAATACCCCAACATGTATTAGCTCACGACATACAACAAAAATTTAATTGTTCACGTAACAGCTATCCTTATGAGGAATTTACAGTTGGTTATCTCTGATGATTTAGCGAATCAGCACTTTATAAAAGACTGCTTTTTCTGCATTATTTAATTGTCGTAGGCTGAAACTCAGTGTAATATCACAACATTAAACTCGGTTTTTAATGTTGTAGATTGAAATGTTTATAATTAAACTTTAAGCTATGCACACGAGTTTGCAGAAAATTTAACCTAATATTCATACTATGGCAAAATTTTCGCATTTAAGTCCAAAACAACCGTCTCGCGACGCCTACTTAATAATGCCGCGCGCAAATGACAAGTTTAAAGACGCAGTAGCTAGATATCATTATTTTATGAATGCGAATGTAGTTTGGTTGCCTTAGGAAATCAATTTGATGTTTATCACCAGTCGCGTTACCCATTAATCCGATTTATGCATATTTAAATGGAGTTTGCATTTTCGAAGAGTCATCAAATTCTACCCAAATAAATATAAACGGTGTAATAGGCATAAAATTAAATTGTAAAGAGGTGATATGATGTATAGGTAACAGGTGGTTTTAGTCATCATAGAACTTTCTGTACTTGTGGTACATTGTAGTTAGGTCGACGTTGACCACTGTGTACAACGGCCTCACTTCAATTTTAACCACTCTGTACACAATGTCATTAAGACCACTCTTTAGTCGGAATTCTTCAAATTTTCTCAGTAACTCAACCCTATCAGTAAAAGTAACAATATCAAACGGCCACGGAAAAACAGCCCCGTCAAATTTCACCTTTTTTTGTTTGGCGCACTATTGACTCTATTGTGGTGTTTGCGGATTGCAGTGTACCTAGTGGAACATTCTGATTTTCGATAAATTTTCAATTTATTTTTAATCAATCTATGGGAAGGATGAGCAATGTTGTTATGACTCACACACACACACATATATATATATATATATAATATATGTGATATAAAGAGAAGAAAACCTTTCGTAGATATCGTCATCTTCACCACCCCAACCCCAGAACATATTTGAGTAGCCATTGCTCTTTACGAAGTGATCTTTGTTCACACCAACCACTCCCCCGAAAGCATAGGAGTATAGAGGTCTGATCAACGTCATCACATTCAATGTAATATGCTCTGAGAAATAATTGATCACCTGTAGTGATCGCTGTCGATGCGTTCTGAAAAATGCTCTGGCGAATTGGAACAATCGTATCGATTTAAACTACTCTCAGGAAGCATATCCACGTCGGAGTTTATAAAACAGTGATATTTGTTGAATTTTTGGCTCTCCACAAAACCCACATTCAAAAGTGTAGCTCTATTAAAAGGCAGTTCATCGGTCTAACAAGTGAAAATGAATGGTTGACTCCAAAACACATTATCATATCACCTGGTTTATCACAAAAAATCTATAATCCAGGTTTTGAGCAAGTAGAAAGGGATGCATATGTTTCAAAAATATAGCCAGTTGATAACATCTGGCTCGATATGGAACGATGATTGCCACCTGAATTAACTAAAAACATACAATACCATTGGATCAACTTTGTGTGTTCCACTTTTGGAGTTGACTAATATTCCATTGGTGTCAAATTTGTCTGGGAATGATTTTTTCAATGAGGTCAAAACTTGCTGGTGTGTTGTATCACTCAAATCGACCTTTATTTTTCCTAAAAACCTCCATCAACAACATTTAAAAATAATGATAATAATAAAGTGACAGTTTTAGCTACCTTTTTCGCAGGCTAGTAGTAACCTAACGTTTGCCGGTTTGCCCAATGTTGTAGTTCTAGTGTCAACCACAGACTTGCGTATAATAATGAAAAGTAGCACTAAGATGGTCGTTCTAAGCAGAGTTATCATTTTGAAGGATAGCAAAAATTCCTCAAAAACACACCATCCATCCAATATCACGTCACTCCTTATTATTATGCTAGCTCATACCCCGACACTGTTAAAAATCAATCGCGTTTCATTTTTTGTTATTTACGCACTGATAAATAAAACACTATTTCCCATTACCTATATTTTCCCCAGTGGTAAATGGCATAATATCCTGTATTAAATTTTGTACGAGTTAATGTGGTTAAGTTCGATATCACCGAATAAAGTTTGCGTTTCAAATATTGCATTATCGATTCTACGCAAAATACGTATTGCTTCACGTTATTGTGATGTATATTGTAAGGTAAACATTCTCACTAAACAACTGAGAATGTATTTCGCCAACTTTGTTTCATAGAACGCAATTTAAACAACATTGAATAAATACACCCAACCATATGTGTGTGTGCTAACACTACCACTACTACCACTACTACTACTACTACTACTTGGTAACGTGAATAAATACTTTCAAGGAATTGTCCAGGTGCAATTAATTAGTGTTTTTTATAGCCCAGATAAATTAGTACATTTCCAACAATATATACTGGAAAACTCACCCACACACAGTTGAATGAGAGACCTTTGTATATTTCCACAGGCTCTGGGGCTGCTTGACTGGCTAGCAGGATTGTATCTGAAAATGTCTCTCGATTAATGCAATGAGTAACAATACTCATAGAGATTAGTTCAAAAAGACCTATCAATGGTGTGTGTAGTTGTCTGTTGAAGTGCGTGTATCGCACACGAGTGAATTACTTGACAGCGCGAAGCACACGTATGCTCCATACAATGCTGAGTGGAAAAATATAGCCAACAAGAGTAGAACTAAGCCCACGGTAAACATCAGTACTCCCAATAAACCTGTTGCATGAATCGCAGTGTTCACTGAGCTAGTATTTGAAACTAAATTCGACTAGTTATAGGAATGATTCATTGTTTTGTACATAGCGATGATCCAAACGTGACAAATACAGCCTTATTAGTAGAAGACGCTATGTAACAATAGTGACAACACACTATCAATATACAAATAAAAATACAGACATTCATGACACTAGTTTCTAGAAATCAAATAAACCCCATCGCTACATCACATCTATAAGTACTGTTAAACGATCCCTTGGAAATCATCTCTACTATTGTTTGATCTATAACAGTCTGATGAGATCACACAGAGTAGTCCAAGTGTACTTGGTATATTGGACGTTGCTGTCGAATTGAACGTAGCTAAAGATCAATTAATTACCATCATAAATATGACCACTAAACCTTTAACCAAATATCCCAAATCTCTGTAGCATGTGTAGATAGTTTGATTGTCGACATCATATTCAAAACAACCGGCTATAAGTCCCGTTTGAAATGTAGTATTTTTATTTTCGTATTTGAATTTCATCACAATAAAATCTTGAGACAAGTTTCCAATGGAGAACAGGACGTTTGCACCAAAAACTAAAACAATCGCTACCGTGACCAACACACATGTCAGCTACATGCAAAACGAATAGTTATACATAGATAACACAACTAAGGTTACACAAGAAAACCCCATAGTCGATTCACTTTGTACGAAGTATCAATTTGTTGCACTGTTTAAGGATCTATTGGATGGGTGTTGCGTCCCGAGTTAAGCCTTTTTCATTGGAGTTTTTTAGCACCAAAATACACTCCCTTTTGGATAATAATTTGTTTTTATGGTAGAATGGCACACTTTGTTAAAATGGGTTGCAATGAGAGTTGGCTGAATAGTTTTTTCTGTATTCCCACTCTCAGAGACAGCAACAGACACGGTCATTTTCGTAGCAATCAACAACTTTCCCATTATTATTTATTTCGATAAGTTAATATTCTTCAATTCTGATTTGTCAGATAGAAATGCGCGAACTACTGTTTTTCATTTAAAAAGTTAACTCGTCTTACTGACAGCTTCTTACATGGAAGATTTCAAAGCTGCACCACCTTATAGTGCAAGTTCTTATAAGTTCTAAGCTCTCCTTCACGCCCTTTTTCGCTAATGTGAGAATGGCCTTCCGCACTATAAAATTGCACTCATTCATGGTATATTAACATAACAATCACAATTTATAATTATTAAAGTAAAGTTTTTATTTCTAAGGAAGTTTCAATGCGTTGTCAATGAAACTGACTATAAACCGATGACCACCAGCCGTATATTTGGATTCCCCACATACGTGCACAACCAAATCGTCAGATAACTGCTTACACAACAGCTCTCATTTCAATTAATTCTTGTTTCATTGATAGTTAAACAATCAAATATTACTATTTTCATTCATTTGTTGACGCTTTTTGTTTTAACTATCAAATAATTGCGTACACACTATTGAATGTATCATTTTCCTGTATGAGTTGTAATTGTTTTTTTGATGCATTTTTACAATGTTATTGTGTAGCATCTTAGTAATTAATAATTTGCATTGGACAATTGTGTCAATTAATTCAAAAGCTTTATAATCACACAATAAAGTAACAATTTATTTTTCAACCTAACTTTGTGCACGAAACGAGCCTTGAGAGCAGTGAACAACTGATAAATATTAGTTAGTTATAAAGTATAAACTATTTTAAAAATGTTTTTTTCTAAAGTCGTTCGCTGAATTTTTAATTTTAAAAGTTAACAAGTATGGAATCGTATGCCAGACCGTAACAACTTAACTCCCCATTTCCACATGACAACATTAGCTTTGAAATAGTCATATATTCAAGTGGAATTCGAGCACATTGTATTCAGTGTGAAAGCATGCACCACTTTAAACTAGGTGGCAAGGATCAAGTACAGTAGTAAACAGCCCAAAGTGTTTGGCGTGCTGTTCTCAACTCACAATCGGATCATATACATGTACGTGTGTTCCTTATCAATTAATTGGATAATCCAACTAATAGTTTTGAAACATGCAAAATAGAAAATCCAAGTCAAGCATATTACCCAAATACACCTATAAATGCACTAAAAGAACTCCCATCAAACTTCAACAAAACTTCCACAATGTGAATCCTAAATATCACCTTGACGAATACTAAGAAATGCCATTTCATCTATCGCCAACCAACTTTCGCATTATCCCTATCCCAACTTTACTGAATAATGTTTACATTTCGCTAATGTTGACATATTAATTAATAATAGGTGTTATTTACAACTAGCTATATAGTTGAAATCCACTCTAAATCGGATAGTATTGTTGTGATGGATTTTATCAAAAACTATGCGGACAAGAAAAAGGTATCTGCTTCAACACATCCATCATAATACACACTCCGATAGCAATATATATTCCTTCTACTTATCGCGTACACACTCCTATTAGCCAGCGATATGATGTTTGTTGTGACCAATTTCAATCAAACTGTGGTTGTCAAAAGATACCGTGGTTTCTACATGAGCATAGGATTGTTCGCTGAATGTTGTCAACTTTGCAGTGGTAGTGGGCAAGTCAGTTGCAATTCGAGATTTAAAATTCTCCATCAACGTATCACTACTTTGACGGGGACGTGGCTTTAAACTAATTGTAGGGTCAAAATACAAAAAAACCTCACATTGTATTATTGTTCAACGCAATTTTAGTTATTAATTGTGATTATTCAGGTAAAAATCGATTTCAAAAAAAAGCAATCGGTAACACATACATGCCGGTGTATATTGAGTTGATTTTAGGTAACTCGTTGAAAAACACCCGTATTATACATGCAGGGTGGTTGTTTTCCTTAATTCCACATAGACGAATCTGCCAAAGATGTATTTTTCCATATTCCAAATAACCTTTGTATAATTGGTGTGTGTGCGAGTTAAAGTAAATTTATTCACATAGTCTACAAAACATCCAAACAAGGTATTTTTGTGTATTGTCTTGGAGTGGTATCTTTTGGTCTCTCGGTGACTATTGCCTGTGTTTCTATAACATCCTATTTCAAATGTATCAACAAGTACATTGTTTCATACCTCTGGTTCGGCTGTTGTATGTTGAATTGATTGTTTCAACTGAACCACAACCTTTAGTTGTTCTTCGGATAATAGAAGCCACGATTATCACCATATTCATATGTAACCAGTACATTCGCAAGCAAAAGTATGAGTTTGGTAGCTCATTCATCACTTTTTGGGCATCAAATGCCATTTTATTCGTTGGATTTTACTTGCATTTGCTTTGTATCACTCACTAGTGGAAGAACTCTTGGTGGATTCGACGCTCGTATTCATACAAATGTCATGTATTGTTACAATCCTTGTGTGTATTAGTTGGCGTTTGCGGATTCATCATAAAGTTCTCGTTAAACTTTGAAGTTGCTATACCAGTGGTTCTCAAACATTTTACAGTCTGGGCGCACTCACGACATTACACATATTTGCTGGTTCATTGTGATATAAAATAGGATTAATATGCGTAATATATTGAAATAATAAAAAAAATTTTAATGAAGGAAGTGGCTGTTACGTCACGGAAAAAATTAATCTGGTACCTCCAATTTTAGCCATACATGATTACTTGTGGCATCCGACAGCGCTAGCGATAATTCGAAAATATTCAATGATAGTAGATTCTGCAATCTAAGCCTCATAGCTTTTCTAGGACTAGGTGTTGGCGAGATTTAAAATTGCGTCCGCGCAAGCGTATATGCAGTTTAGGATTAAGTTCGTCCGTAGGAATAGCCATTGTCTAGTTAAAGTGGGTGCAAAACTTGCGGACCAAAATTTTTTAACAAGAAAAGTGTAACAACCATCAATATTATTGCCGAAACGAAACAAACAGAGTATTAGTAAAGATGTGGTATAATAAATCGGCTTATCACATACAAGCTTTTCATATATTGGTGCATTTTTGGGGATGCTACAGAGCGCAGCACCACTGTGTCATACAGTTGACCGTGCAATCAATCCAAATAACCAATTAAATTATTATTCAACCCATAATATTGTCGGAAAACCATTTTGAGGTACACTTTTTTAAAGGTCCCCACCAAGCAATCATCAATTACACGCGATAATGAGTATCATTTAACTTGAATAGTGAGCGAGTGCACACAAAAACATCGAGAACATCATTCAAAACTAACAGTCAAACTATTTTTATACGTCTTGAGCAACTTCAGTGACAGGCTTGGCACGAGTTTGCTTGTAAAGCTCTCTGAGTTTCTCAAAGGCACCCTCGGTGCTTTTGTAGGCGGAGAGTTTCTCTACGGTGAAGCCATCACGAGATGGGAAGGGCAAAATTGCACCTCTAAGTTGTTTGGCGCTCTCAAGCTTGTCGGCCTAAAGTTGGTATTAAACTCAGCATGTAACAGCAATCAGCATACCGAGGCATCGCCAGCTTTAGGCTTTCCTGCCTTCTTAGGGAAAAGAACAAGTTTGCTCATGTAGCTCTTAAGACGCTCAACATTTCGTTCGAGGTGTTCGTTGGATTTGTTCACACGGCGATGATCAACAGCGATGCCGATAGTTGGCGCAACTCTCTGGCTAACTCCGGCCAACTAAAAGCAAATCCACTTGACGACACAAACGAAAACGTACCTCAAGTTCTTTGAGTGTAAATCCTCGACCCGTTCTCGATTTCATGTTGTATTTGAAGGTGGGACATTGTACAATTGGTCTCAACAAACCTTCGACAGGTTTGGGTGAAGCGACGGTAGCTTTCTTCGCTCTTAGGGTTCTTCTCCTGACCTTCTTTCCTGGCTGGTCGAAATGAGTCTTCACTCTTTCTCTCCAGTGTTTTCGGAGGTGATTGCTCTGTATGACTCTGTTGTGTCTCATAGTTAACTGGGATCTAGGTGTGCGTTAGTTGACTCCGAAGGAACGGCGGATGCTGTCGACGATGACACTCGTGTTACGGGTTTTCGGGTCCATTCGTCGTTCGTCACTGTGTAGTCTTTTCTGCTTTTCCACCAACCATTATTTCGACTAGCTTATGCGATTCTTTGTGTTAACATTAAAATTGCTCCATCCGATGAACTCGGTTAGCTGCTTCCTACAATTATCAGGTATTTGGCGCATGCGCGCATATATTGATCCGAATTGTGTCTGTTTTTAGTTTCGAACTAAGAGGATACCATTTGTCATAACCACAAACTATTTTGTTAAAAAAATTCAACAATCAAAAATATTTCACAATAAAACAAACAGTGTGTGCTGTCAGGGTGATCATTAAGATTAATGCTCGCATGAAGTTTCATCATTTCGTTTGAAGTATATTTCAACTAGTACTCATATAAACAAGAATTGGAAGCATGTAAATGTACTAATGATAAATTAAGCGCTGCTTGGGATTTTTTTAAAGGATAGCTGCGCCAATTATTTATTGCATTGGGTAGAAAGCTTGTTATGTAATTCTTCAAAACTAATTTAAAATCCATGCTTAAATTGACTAAGTCGAATGTATATCACATTTTGAAAAACCATTGAATAGCTTCGATATGTTGAAAATTTCCTAAACTAATAGCTCAATGTAAAACGCCTAAATTAACGATTGATTACTCGTCAGTGATCCAGCAGATGAATTTTGTCAATGTTTTAAATTGGGATTAATTAGAACGACTTGTTCACTAACACTTGTTCAATGTGTTGATGTGAAAATTAACTGAAGAAAAAAATTATGGCGCCAATTATTGATTATTTTGATTCTAAAAATTAATCTACATATCGTAATTCAAATCTTGCGTAGGTCTGTACATTTTAAGTAGGTGGTATGTTCGTTGACCTGATAGTGATTATCTACTTTGACTGGACTCACCGGACCAGACTGGGCAGGTTCCCGTGGGCGGTCCAGAAGCTCTTGTCGTCTTCAGCCAGGTTCTTGATGGCGTCGGCGGTGGGCACCAGCAGGGTGATGTTCTGGTCCGACAGGGACCGGGACAGACCAGCGTCCTGGGAACGTTGAGGCAACTTTATTAGTCTAGTCCTTTATCGCAGCTCCAGCCCCCCCCCCCCACCCTTCCCCAAACCCAGAGGGGTGAAACCTCGAGAAGGAGCCCAGAAGAGGATCCCTGCTGAGTCATGACTTACCGTCACCCAGGTGAGGAAGTCTGCGGCGTCTGGGAGAGTGAGGAGCTCCTGTCACACAGAGAAACACGCGTTTACCATCACATGACTGCAGAGGGCGGTGATGTTCGGTCATCAGGATCTCCTCCGGGTCTGACCTGCTCCACGCTGCCGGCGCAAACGTCTCCGTCGCCCACGTATCCGTCTTCACACACACACCCCCAGCGGCCCGACGCAAACTGGCACTTGGCCTGCGGATGAGAATTAACCTCAGGTCTCACTGCAGCGTTCAGTAAGACAGGTTCATATCTGAACTTCTGACTGTAGCTGTAAATAATACACTCATGCACTGATGCATTATGGGTAGTTCATGTAATATCGGCACACTCACCTGGAAGTGGCACCCTTGTCCGTTCTGCACTACACACTGATTGGTCGGTTCACAGCTGATGCCGTTTCCTTGGTAACCCGGCTTACACATGCAGTCACTCTAGGAAGTGAGAAAACCAAATGAACAATGAATTAAACTAAATTAATAATAAATAAAATAATGTCAATGTCAATGTCAACTTTATTTATAAAGCATTTCCAGACAGCTTAGCCGCAACTAGCTTAGCCGCACCCAAGTGCTTCACATTAAAGTGCTCAATACTCTGAAGGGTGATGAGTGAGACCGGCGGCGCCGCCGCCCCCCCCTCCTCACCTGCCCCGGGCCCACGTAGATGCAGGAGGCGTTGCCGTGGCAACCTCCTCTTCCGGGACCGTTGCAGTCGTTGATCGGCTGGCACTCGTCCCCATCCGCGGTCCAGCCCACCAGACACTGGCAGACGTGAGCGTTGGCTCCGGTCTTGATGCACTTGGCCTTCAGCGGCGGGCGGAGACGTGAGAGTCAGTCAGACGGTACAGAAGTGTCGACCTTCAGGTACAAGTTAAATCCAAACGTACGTTTCTACCGCAGCCGCCGCGCCACGGCAGCGCACACGGGTCCCGCTCCACACACATGATCCCGTCGCCCTGGTACGCAGGCTTGCACACACACCTGCACGACGCCATAACAACATGTTACATATTACACATATTACATATTACATGTATTACATATTACATATATTACATATTACATATATTACATATTACATATTACACATATTACACATATTACACATATTACATATTACATATTACACATATTACATATTACATATTACACATATTACATAT
>JAOPJI010053966.1:0-28268 GCA_027122695.1 Merluccius productus
GATTATTAGGAACACAAATGAAAAGTAAAGCTTTAATTGGTCTGTTATATGTGAGTAATTAAAAATACAAAGGTCTTGATTGGTCTATCACATTTGAGCAATTAAGAAACACAAATGAAAAGTAACACTTTAATTGGTCTGTTATATGTAAGTAAGTAAAAATACAAATGCCTTAATTGGTCTATCACATTTGAGCAATTAAGAAACACAAATGAAAAGTAACACTTTAATTGGTCTGTTATATATAAGTAAGTAAAAATACAAACGCCTTAATTGGTCTATCACATTTGATTATTAGGAACACAAATGAAAAGTAAAGCTTTAATTGGTCTGTTATATGTGAGTAATTAAAAATACAAAGGTCTTAATTGCGCCGTTAGAATTAATTAAACTGATCACATGTAGCTATTAATTTTATAAAAACAATTAAATACTTGTAAAATAAAAGGTAGGGATGATCGAGCGTGATTTTGGTGATGTCTTTAACTACACAGACCAATAAAATGTTGATTAACAATGCCCACTCACTTTCCATGACTTTTCTGTCGTTGAAAAGATACCACACCTTACTAGCCTCCATACGTAAGTAAACGTAATAATGCCCAACTGAAATAATCTTAAGATTAAACACGAACCAATTATGTACAATTGAGCGTTCCAGAATGGCACAAGATGGCATAGAGCTCATACTCTGCCGATCCACTGACATTGGCATCATAACCGTCGACCATGTACTTGGAAAGTGACAAACGTTCGAAAGGGAACGCGACCTGATTGTTCAACTTGAAGCATTGTCTCAAAGAGAAGGTGAATCGTGACAAATGGAATATTAAAACCTGCACCAATTGAACATTTCTTATAAATAATTTAATTACATTTGGAACTTTGGAAACACCACAGTACTTAACGGCATCTACATACCTAGAATATGGATAAATGAAACCCATGTTAATGAAAAATTATACTTTTCACATTTGGCACAAAAATACTGGTAGTTATTGGACAAATATTCCTTATCAAAGTAGCGATCCAAGCAGTCAAACAAAGTGGTCTTATCATAATAGGAGAGGTTGAGTCTATTTGGGCATGAACAAAATATGGTAGATACAATTACAAGTATCTCAAAAATAATGAGACTGATTTCGTATAGTTAGACAGTTGAGAGAATATTGTGTGATTTCGAGACATCTCGTTTTCCAAGTGTTCTTTGAGCGACAATGACAGCTCCATAAATGACTGGGTTGAAATGGAGCTGTGGGCGCACTCATTGCAAACAATACGATATTGTAGTTCACCCATAAAAACATTATCAAGTGGGTTGTAATCTATCCAGTTCATAATTAAAAAATTAATATATTTAAAAAATTAATATATTTAAAAAATTAAAATCAACTACAGTCTGAATAAATAACCAATATAAATACTTGATTCGCTTTTACTAACAATGGTCAACTCTTCGTAGATCATTCGAAATAGGAAGCTCAGAAACTCTTGTGAGTCCTGCTCAAAATTAGCCAAATTCGCAGCAGCATGGTATTACTTGTTGTTCCAATACATTGAATGTTTTTGCCAGACTTTGGAACTTGATCAAGAATTCCTTGGGGATTAGATAAGTATGTCTACAAGTGATAAAGTTAAAGTATCACGTATAATAAAAATCATGAAAAGAAATTACGTGCCACTTCTCCACATCTCATGCAACAAAACCATAAATTGAAGCGTAAGCGAATCTTTCTTTAAAAATATCAGGATAGGGATTTTGTAGGTATGGAAAAGATCGACAATTATGGGCCTACAAAGGTTTCACACGAATGTAGCATTAAAGTGCGCCTACGTGTGCAATAGAACTTGCAGCACTGCATTAGCGTAGCACGTATTGCCAAAGTTTTTCAATCCTTTAAGAGCTTCTAAACGAAACTACATTTGACAGTCAATTAAATGTACTATCAGTAGTTGACATGGTGTTTGTGGATATTCAGTTACGGTGCGACGTTCCTAAATAACATACACCATTCAAATCGTCCTCCATAACAAACAGCTAGGAGCATGATTTTAAAGCAAACGCACTTTTGGTTT
Source organism: Merluccius productus (assembly GCA_027122695.1). Classification (NCBI taxonomy): domain Eukaryota; kingdom Metazoa; phylum Chordata; class Actinopteri; order Gadiformes; family Merlucciidae; genus Merluccius; species Merluccius productus. The sequence goes on from JAOPJI010053966.1 coordinate 2,077, forward strand.
GAAATCTATTTACACAGATGTCCATAAATACTGCACACCGAGTATTCATTCAATTAAAACGACCACCAAAACAAAATATTGCTACACGATGTTCACGCGAAATTAAACGATTTTATTTCAACTATAAATAAGCTGTATTTTTATTGTGGTTTAATAATATGTTGCTCTTTGATATCTTCTAAGTGTCCAAATGAGTTTTTCGGCGGTGCATTCTCGTTTTCATCTGTACTCAGTTCACTTTTATCGTCATTTATCGTATTATTTAAGTTATCACTGTGCACTGATATTCCATCATTAATAGGTTGACCATCCATCGGCAGATCTATTTCCTTCATAAACTCCTGCACTATTTTATAGCCATCTTTTCCTATCGGAATTGATTCATCGTTCCCATCCAAATATAACTGACGTATTCCTGACACATACTGCCCTTTGGACAGTGTTAAATGTTGATGAATTTTTTTTGTAGGCGGTTCTTCATCGTCGAGGTTTTCATCTAGGGGTTCATTGTGTTCACTTGGAGAAACGTAATTAACGGTCGGTGGCGTTGTCGTTTGGTTAGCTTGTTTTGCTACCGCCACATCGTTTGTTGGTTCCACTGAAGTTGGTGTCGACACTGCATTTGGTGGCTGGTTAGACCCTTTCTGGCGTTTGAGCACACAACTCGCACAGCACCGAACCCAAAATACTACTAAAATGGCCTTCCAAACGTCCATTTTTCTTTTGTCGGTCTACTAAGTTTCTATGTTGGATTCTTTTAAAACGCTTCTATTCAAAAGTTCTGCCCATTTAATCTAAACTCTTCCATTCAAGTTCAACGTCATAATATTTTTGGTTGCCACATCAACAATTTCATCCGCACGCAAAGGTTTAGCCCATTTTTCATTGATCCCGTGAAATTAGTTGATATATTTCATGTTTGATTGACGAAGTTGAATAAATGACCAGCCCAGCTTTTAATCATTTGTCTTTGTGAGCTCAGACTTGACTATACATAGGATTCTTTGCATTGATTGAACGAGCGTAATCCAGTTCATCACAAAGCAAAACATCTGAATGGGATTTATATTCACACAACTTTAATCCAGCTCAAGCCAATGTGTAATCTCTGAATTTTACAAGTTCAATTAAACAATTTCTCCATGTGGCTAAATGCGTAGGTTTCGTGCATTCCCTTAACCTTTCTTAAGGTTTCTCTCTGTAAAATGTTGTTAAAATTGAAAGGTTGAGCTCGAAACCACATTTCATAAGTAGAGAAATCCTTATTATATTTACACAATTATTTCTAACACTTTCATTATGATAAAAACATAAAGGAGCTATTTCAAATGTTAACAGCTAAATTACAAATCACTGACCATTAGTTCAAAAACACAATTATACCAATTATTATCTACACAGTGATAAATTAAAAATAAACACCTTAGGTGTTTTGAAGAAGCATTTTTGAATAGTTGAAACGTTGACTCAATTTTATTAAAGTCCCCAAGTATTTGATTAAATAACAAATGAAAAAGTTGACACAAACAAGGTCTTTATGCAACCAACAAATATCTACTATATTTATAAAAGAGGAGTGTCGGTAGGTCTGTGTGTGCCCCTAAGTATGCACGTCCAAAAATTGTTTTCACTGTAGATAGAAGGTACAAGATATTCAACCATGCAATATTTAATATAATTTTTTTATTTGTTCTTGACTTATTAAAAATAAATTGTTCGTTGTGCAATATTTGCTTTTCATGTTTTAATTTTGGGCGTTCGATTAAAATATCAAAATTGTATGATTTTTGACTAAGATTCGCATCAGGTAGCCGTCAAGCGTTTGATTAAGCTATATTCATCCAGCACATTTACTTAAAGAACCAAAATCGCTATATTTTATATTGGTAAATGGTGATTTGTGAAGTAGTCACTTAAAAGAACCACAGTTAGCTGAAGTTTTGAAACGCTTTGAATATATTTAAGCTCTATTGAATAAATTTCTATTTTCATTTTTAAAATCAACCAACTAGTTGAAAAATTAATTGAATTGTTGCTTGGCAACGCCAGTGAATTCGCGCCAGTAGTTAATAAATGAAATAAGAGTGAAAAACTACCAAGATTTTTAGCTTCGCTTAAAATACCATAGTCGCATGCGCATCACGAGTGTCAAAATATCAACATTCTTGTCCAAACTAGCTTTAAACATTGGGTCAGAGCAACAAACTTAAAGCATTGTTAAAGTGGGCTTAAACGGAACTGAAATTTCGTTGAAGAACTGCACATAAACCATGTAAGCAGACATATCGCACTATAAGTTGAGAGAAAACCACATGTGTGTAATGAAACAAAAATAAACAAATAGCTTCAACAAAATAATGTTTACTATAAAGTATGTCTTTCATAAAGATAAACATATGAAAATAGAAGACCGATAGCATCATGTAAACGCGAAACAACCATAAATTAATGAGATCTGTTTGAGCCGTTATTATTGTTGTTGTTGTTGTTGTTGTGAGATGAAGTTCTTCGAAATTGAAATTGACGGTGGTAACCATTGGGCTTATTTTGGTTGTGATGGCCATGACGCGCTTCATTTAGATGTTGCGACCAACAAGGTTCACAAAAATATTTCAAACAGTCCCTATCCACACAAAAGCATTGGCTAATGGGTTGGTTGTTATTCTGGCCGTTGGCACTGGTGGACGGACCACTTCGGGAGTTCATTAAAAGTCCGCATTCTTCACAACTTTGGTCATCGGAGAAGAAAGGTTTGATTTCAACTCGTTTTTCCATGCCACACAATTTCAACGAAATAAAATGAGCATGCAGTGCCTTCAAATAACACTCATTATTATCAAAGGTGACACTGGCCGCTCCTTTAGGGTAGGAATATTCGAGGTCGACGTCAATTTCGACAAGATCAACGCCACCAAAGTATTGGTTCATGTTGTCGAACAGTTCACATGCTTGCGCTTGACGCGGGATGCCACCGACAAACACCGTACGCTTACAGCGAGGCACCGGTTTCTCAATGGGGTCTCTGGGTGACCACAGCGCATCGGTGAGAGTCCACGGACGAATCTGGACTTGTTTACTTTCGGAGCGTTGACTAGAAACAGCCCAGAATAGTTTCTCGTCGACTTTGGTGCAGTGGCTGATCAAGTTGATTACACTTTCCGATTTTTCAAACAACAAAAAAGCATATCCCTTCGGCGGGAGACCAGAATTGCTATCAAGTTTGTGTGGCCAGTCGACAACCAATTCTCCAAATCTTTTAAACTCAACTGCGATCTGCGTCTCAGTGATATCCTGAGGAAGTCCACCAACGAAAACCTTCCTCGAAAATACCTCCTTAGTATTAGATGTGGAATCGGCCAATTTGTTTGATTGGGCAGAATTCTTCATATTACTCGAGGTGTTACTGTGGAAATATTGGCGTTGTGACGGTGACGCTCTGTGATTATTATCCGCCTGGGGTCGAAACTCGCTTGTGCTATGTCTAGTTGACTGGGCGTAGTTAAAGGTGGGCGGAACACTGTAGGTGGATCCGGCGGCGGACATGCGTGTTAGCACAGATTCGTGCGGGACAGACGGAGTGTCACTTTGGCAGAGGGTACAAAATGTTTTCAACACATTGTGCAAACAAACAGTCGGATTCGACTTGAGATCTGGAAAGTCACGATCAATGGACAACTCGGATAGAGCATTCACAACAGTGTCGTTATCTTTAGCTCTACCTGGGATATCGGAGCTGTCACACAACGACCTCGTTCTAGCAACATGCGAATCTGAATTGCGTTTGGTCGTCGCGTTGCTACTGGTGGTGGGTGGCATTGCACCGCCCTTTTTCTTTCCATTGGCCACATACATGTTAGCGCCATATTGACTTTGTCTGCGTACAGTAGTCGGTGTGTTGAAATTTGTTGGCATCATCGCTTGGTTAGACGGTTGCTGTTGGAAATAGTTAATTTTTCTAGGATTCGAGCCAATAGGTCCAAATTCCATGTTTCTGTGGTCCTCATCTGAACTGATGGACAAATCAATGGCACCTGACTGAATCGAGCGATGCAGATTTTCACATTCATTTTGATCAAAATCGCCGTTCTTGTGAAAGTTCAAGTAGGAATCGTTTGTTCGGTTGGTGTAATGGGAGGCGGTGACTGAGTTGCGTTCACTGTGTGATTCAGTTATGTTGGTGTTGCGAGGCATGCCTCCGGTGGTGTTTGCTGGAGCATTATCATACTCAGCCATGAACATTTGGCGGTTGTTGGGATTCACCACTTGAGAGTGCCTTGGATATGGTTTGAATCTTTCGTTTACCTTATTATTATTATTGTTCATAAAATTTTTGTAATTATGGATATTATGGTTGGGTTGGGATGAACGGCTTTGCGCACTCGCATCAAATCCTGTGGCTCTCAATATTTCATTGACGTCATCTATTATAAGTGTGTAAAAATTAGTTCACACCACACACATGTTTAATCAAACAATTTATGGGGTTCAAAAAATAAAGTTGATGCTTTAAAATAACAGCAACGCGATGTTGTCCTTTAAATGAAATAATTAATCGCCTAATTGATGTATGCAAACAATGTGAAATAACAATTAGAGCTAATTAAGCGATTAATTAAATCGAATGTAACGAACTTGATGGTTCAAAATTAATTGCTAACATGATGATTACATTAAACATTTAATTCATAAACACGAACAAGAGCAACCAACATATTAGCACCAAAATCGGCAATTAACTGAAAAATAACTAAGCACTATAAGCTTTGAAACTTAACACCACGTAACAATCAATTAAAAATTAATCAGCCTACACGGAAAAACAAAATAACTGATCAAAAATAACCAACTCAGCCATTAAGTGATTAAATCAAACAATAAAAAGCCAATCAAGCGGAAAATAACATACGTTCGACAAGACTCGCACCATTATTCATGTGTAAAAATCCATTGTTCCGTTCTTGCAACATTTTGTTTGTTGAACTTTTGGTGGCCATGAGAATAGCTTGGTGATCCTTGGTGGACTGCGAAAGGATATTGTTGATGTGAGTGCACACACTCTCATTGCCGAAGGCTGACATTGTGGTAGTATTGGCCACGGAAATCATTTCCGGGGTGATCACTTCACTGCCGTTCATCATCATCATATTGCTGGGAGACATTTGACTGTATCTAGCGCCTGCAGCGGAGGCACTAAAGTGCATGATACCGGCGGAGTTATTTGAGGGAGGTGAAACGTGGGTGCGATTCGCAGCTGAAAGATGCGGCGACATTGAGCGGTTCCCACTCATGTATTGATGTTCGTATCCGGTTCCACTAACAGGGGGCACGTTGTAACTGCCCATGTAATAGTTGGCTTGATCTGGAAGACCATTGTAGTAGGGGTTGGTGTAACTGTGGTGACGGTGCGAAGGAGAGCCGCCCACTGTCGCATTTGTGACGGAAGAACGTTGGGCCGGCACATGGTTGCCGTAGAAGTTATGGTTGTTACCATAGTAGTGGGAATTCAAATTGTGGGGAGGATTCAGCGCGTGTGAATTATTGGGAACACTTCTATGGGTGATGTTTGAATGAACACCATTGTAATATTGGTTGTCGTCCCTGTTATAGCTATTGTAGCTGTTATTATACGAATTTATCGAGGTGGCGCCAGAAGCAGCAGCAGCAGCAGAGTTCATGACAGACTCTATGGTATGCTGATAGTTGATAAAATCATTGACGTTGTTGTTGTTGTTGTTGTTAGTGTAACTTGATGTACTAAATTCAGTTGGAGTGGAAGCATTGCTGGATTGTTGGATTTCATTATTTGTATTATTGTTTGTATTGCTAGTTAGATCGTCAGTACTAATTTGACTAACTGGGCTCATTGAAGAAGCTGTTGTTGTATGGGTGGACGGATCAGCACCAGGTATAACAACATCTGATGGTGGTATGTGATCGGTGAAATGGGGTTGATCTACCATACTGTTATCATTGCTAGCTGGTTCACTGGGCGGTATATTCACGTTGTTTGACTCCATACCGTAATTATAACCTATCAATTGAATTATACAAGCACATACAACAAATATAATCACTATATTAATATCTTGTAGATCACAGTCGAATTGACACAAAGGTTACAAAAATAATACAAACTATAAAAAGCACTAAATCAATACAGCGCGTAGCAGAGACGATTGATAAAAGTGAGAGGGCTTTGACTTGGCTGCAGAGCTACACTGTAATACGGTGGACCTAAGGATAAGCGATGCGCACGAACTGGGATTAAGTGTAATCCTTCAAAGTACTCGCAGCTAAACTGACAGCTTCCACCTAATACTTATTTAAGTGTGAGAGAGAGCTGTGTTATAATGTGGGATTACGACAGTTATTGCCAAGGATTTGTTGCAGATAGGTGTCTTCATCACACCAATTGGGAGTGAAATACGCGTACAATTTGAATCGACCATAAATCCAGCCGCAATAACGCGTTGAATTTAACCAGCATTTTCGCTGCCTCAACAAACACACTCCCACCAATGGCATTCAGCTCATTTTCGTTCCGCCTACTTATTATGTTGAGGATTAGTTGGAGCATTTCGCTAATTTTGTTCGTACATAAAAACTATTACGAAAACACTACAACACTAAAACTAGCATTATCGTGCATTTGCACGCTGTTGATATTGTGCTAGGTAACTGTTAAACTGGGCTGATTGTTCAAGAAGGCGACACTTGCGTCGAAATTTACCATCAGTCCACAGATGCCTATTGTTTGTCGTATCACTTGACATTGCCTACATACAACTTCATTAAAAGGCGTTTCGACTAAATCGATTTAATCCCTTCCATGCGTGGAGGTTTATTTCTCTACCAGAAGATTAATGGCATTACTTCGTAGTTGTGCTTGCCATGTTTGTGCATCATTTCCAGTAGGTAAAGTGCTTCACTTTTGGAGAACTTTCTGCTGTTGGAGTTGTTAGGCTCTTCATCCATCTTGATTAATAAGTGATGATAAATTATTATTTAATTGTTGTTGTTGTTGTGTGGATTACATTGATTTCGTTTAATTCTCTAACTTCATGAATTGACGTGTCATTTGGAATAGTTGAGGGTGGACAACTGTATTGGATGGTTGGTTTAGACGGTCTCATCGATATTGATTCCATAACCACATCGACATCAGTTTTGCTATGGGTCGATGCACGATTATTCATGTGATGGATAGAGGCGGGCTTATTTTTCACAGCGCGTCTTGCATTCTGAATCGGCCGCGATGCTTTCTTCGCCTGCTTCTTGGTTAGGCGTTGATTTTTGTTGCGTCTTGACCTTCTCGCTCTCACTCCACCCATGTGTTGCGTGCGGTTGTTGCTACCAACATCCTATTTCACGGCACTGGCTAAGGTTCTTCTTTAGTGGGTCAATTTTCAATGTTGAAAATTAAGATCCACCAGTTATGTATTGCAATCTTTTTCAGCAGGTTGTTACCTTGGCGTTAGAAAGAACATGAAACTTATTCTCACTTCAAAACAATATCAACTGAAGCTAATTTCTTGGTTGATAAGTAGATTGTTAAATGACTGTTTGCAAACCAATATTACCAACAAACAGTCGATATCCACCAAAGAAAGTGGCTATTTTTATGGATCATAATATGCACTGGATATTATGCAGGTCCCCCAGTTTTACCTGTATTTAATTATTTGTGGCCCACCGCTACCACTCTTAAGGGACACGAATAATTAAATATGGCAGATTCTGAAATGTAAACGCTGTATCTTCTACTTATATATAAAAGAGGAGTGTTTCTCTGTACATATCAGTACGCATGTGCAAACACTGTTCTAATTATTTGAGCGTTTTTAGTGTGTGTAAATTATATTCGTAAAAAGAACTCTTAACAACGCACGTAATGAGCTACGTAGAAAATTTATAGCTCTTATAGTTGTAGAGATACGAAGCAGTTAAACTTGGGATTTGGATTAAAATGGAGATTAACCTTATTTTTCATGTGATTCTTCCCCAAAATTCCATTACTTTCCAACTGAATTATGCGTTTTAACTTAATTTCTATATTTAAACTGTTTTAATGAATTGTTCGTTGTGTATTATAAGTTTTGACTATATTTAGGCGCTATTGAATAAGTTTCTGCTTTCATTTTTAAAATCAACCGACTTATTGAAAAATTAATTTAATTGTAACTGGGCAACGCCAGTGATTTCGCGCTAGTTTATAATAATAGGCCTTGATGATTAAAAATGTCATTGGCGCAATCGTATACAACCATTGAGATTAATTATCAGTCCTCTTTCAAAAATGTGTCCGCTATAGTACAGAACTACCGAGATTTCCTTAAAATGATGGCAGAACAATTAATTAGACAATTAATTCTCCAAAAAGCCCATACTACCGAAGTCCAAAGAGTTGGTACGACGAGAGAGCCAAGCAACTACAGAAGACGTAGATTCTGTGACAGAAAAAAGACATTAAGACAACGATAAAATGCGATGTTTGTTCCTGCGCTTGTTGTAAAAAACACGCAAAATACATATGTATAGTTGTAATAATTAACATGTTTTGTTATCTTTGACGATGTGGTATGTTTTTATGCATGAAGAAATAAGCTAAATATAAATTAATGTTCCGTCGGTGGGTTGAAAATAATATTTAGTGCGCAAGACTAAAATATGCTTAAAACGGAGTATATAAAGTTATTTGTTTTTGTGTTGCGCACGCGCACACGGATATTAACAGTAGTTTTTGTTCAATTTCTAAAAACGTTGTCGGTACAATTTTGTTTATTTACGTATAATTATTTATTTTAACATTTTGCATAATATTATCAAAAAAATGTGTGATGTATCTACACCCCAATTTTACTTGGAGGGTGTAATTCTTTGAGTGACTTAGAAGGTTAAATAAATATTGTTAAAATTGGTAGCAATTTGCGCACACGATTTTATTTTAGTGCCCAGCGCAGATATACTTGCAAAATAATCAATTAAATTCAAGATTTTTGAATTGCACAAAACATTTATGAGCGTAAACTGTGCTAGAAACTCCAAACGGGGCCGTTGGAATGTGATAGGCGAGAAAAAGACTCAACGTTACAGAAAACCAGTGCACCAAGCGGTGGTTTAGATGCTACAATTATACAAGTTGGAATTTAAAAGCTAAAGACGACCACGTGCTCACTGGTCGATCTTTCTTTTCTTTATATGGGAATCCTTACCTAGAACGCTGACTTTGTTTCTAATTTACATGATCGTATATCAGTAGTTGGACGTTAAAGGATACTTGGCTTGAGGACCCCAGTAGGGCGTGGGATTGAGTTGGTAACGAAGAATTTTCTTTTCCGCTTTTGGCATCAACGTGTCATCCACATCAAAGTTGTGCGTGTGCTTTGTGGGTTTACTGAACAGGGTTTTCGCATGAGGATTTTTAATGTTACTGCCGGAAGGGTAAGGAGATTTGGTTTTTGCCCAAGCTCTAATGCAATCCCAGAATTCTAATAAATTTGTCAAATAAGACCCAAAGTTATTGGACATCTGTTGACGAATACCTTCAGAGGTTGCGTTGGTTTTTATTGAATTACGTTTGGCGTGAGTCCTGGAAACTTGCTTGCCATTTCTAACGAGATCGCACACTATTTCGGCCGTTGGAGCAACTGAACAACGTATGAAACTAAAACAGTCGGGTATGGAATAGTATAATGGACAGTCGACGACCTCTTCAGCAAGTGTAGTCAACATACCTACACGTTAAATGAACGAAAGGTTTCAAAACAATGGGGACATTAATTCGGTCAATTTACCATGTATACGTGATGAGGTTCTGAATTTGTCCGAATTATTCTTATTGTAATTGATGCACGCATCCACGAAATCGGACTGAAATATGGGGGCTGAGTAGATTGGTCCAGCTATTTTCATTGCCCCGTCACAGTTTTTACATTGCAGATCACTTCCAGCTGGGAGCGTATTAGGTTTGATGAGATTTTTTTTGGTCATGCACCCCACTATTAGATTGAATACCATCAGATTAACATTAAATTATTATTATTATTATTAATTAGGTACACGGATGCAATTCGAATGAAAAACAATTGTCACAGTGGAGAAAATGAGATCGTTTGAGGGGCGACTTTTTCGCTTCCTCAGCACCGGTTTTCACCTGCACATACAATCTCACGTAGAAATCCACACTTAGACACATCAGCGGCACCACGTATCGTTGGTATCGACTTGCTATCGACTCTATACTATTCAAGACGATTCGGAGCGCCTACATTAAAACATTCAGCACTGTGTAAGTAATAAAGGAGTAGAAACCATTTCATGACAGAATGGACCTTTTACCGAAAATGACCCGTATTTGTAGAAACATGCGTCCACATTGTTGCCACACAAAGTTGCCATATCAGTCGATGTCACGCACAGCAAACCACCGTCAGCTATGGCATTGATCGCACTATCAATGAAAGTGGCCACTGAACCGTAGGGGTCCAAATCGATAACTTCCACTCGATCACTTATTGGTACGGCCAATCGAGACATTAATTGGCTAAAAACATTAAATAAATACACACACACACAAGTAATAATGTAGATACCATGCATCCATTTGAGTGCAGATAATTTTATCGGTCAATCCACTTAGTTGACAATTGTAGGCTATTGTTTTTGTGGCGGTGTCCAGCAAATCATTTGCTATGACATAGTTGGCCTTGGTAACTTCAAGGGCGTATCGAAAACTACGCAAGCCCGTGGCAGCCAGCGATTCCAAAACAACAAATTTTCCGGCTTCTCGATTCTCAATTTGTGGCACAGTTGGTTGTTGGGTGACCACTGGAAGGTGTAAGTTGTCGAAAAACTTGGTGGTTTGCTCACTCCATGTGCTCTCTCGACTGGACCGAGTCGATTTGTTGATTGCACGTTTTCGTAACCTAACCAACTCCTCCTCGTACAGCTCGAAAAAGGTGTTGATGACCACAATAGTCATGTCTCGATTGAATTCCTGAACCGGATTGTAAAAAACTCCGTCTTCGTTGGGCACTTTAAGGCTTGCTTTTCCTTCCCTTAATTCCACGAATTCGCACGTTTCTTCTGATTTGGCTGTTTCATCCACATTATTCATTGTCACTTTTAAGGGAGTTGGGTGGACTCTGGGCTGTTCAATAAGTTTTGTGAGGGGCGCCTGCGCGAGACGTATAAATAAGCTCGATTCCTTGGTTGTCTGTTAGTTTACTTGTTATAAATGCGTGTTTTAGAGTTCATTGTTGCGCACATACCACACACTTTATTGTCGCGCAAAAACACGTCGCTCAGATATTTATTCAAAAAAGTGAATCGATGCGTTAGTTTTAGTGACGTTGGGTTGAATTTATACTGGCATATTGTTCATTTGATTATTTCACATGTATTAAACTGAAAATGTAGAATTTGCACACGTTAATTAAGTTTTTGATCAACATTATTGCCCCATGTGCTCACTCACTTGAACGAACAAGGAAATTGATCAAATGGACGCATGTAAAATAACCTTTAAGGTAATTTATTGTTTTATATTATCACAATTTTTGTTATAATTGAAAAAATCAAGAAAAGTAAACACTAACTCGCACTATTTTTGCTAGCGGTTTTCGCACTGAATTTTTAGTTGAGTCTAATTCAACAAAAAATGTGCATATTTTATAAGTTATCATGAATGTATATTCTTAACGGCAACAAATTTTCACTTTGTATAGTTTCATAGTGACAATAAAAATACATAGGTCGTTGTTATGCTTGGGCATTTTACACTACACAAGTTGCCATAAAACTGCGTATATTGTTTACTTCAATAAAGTGTGGGTTTAAGCATTAGTTATGAGGTGGTTGTATTAGTCGAATGCAACATTCGCTGAAAAACAATAAAACTTTTTTTTATTAAAAATATGTGATGCGAATTGAACAATGGAGTGTTAGTATTCTCTATATTCTACCTCAGAATCGTGCTAGTTTGCGTGAAAACCAGTTGCCCTTATTATGCCCTTAAGTTGCACGTGAGGAGGTACATTTCTGTACTAGTCTACTCAACTGAGAGAACACTTAGAGATCAAACTTTTTAACATAACTTTATGGTTGTTTTGTAACATACAGTTGGGGTAATATGATAATATTCTGTTTTAAAAATTTTACAATTAAAACATTTCCTATCTGTATTAATATAGTTAGGCTGGCTAATGTTTAGTGTTATTAAAACGCGTTTATCACGGCCAACCCTTTATACTCCATTTGAATTGTCATAAACCACACAATAATTAAGTACACTCCATTTGAATTGTCATAAACCACACAAAAATTAAGTACACTCCTGTAGATTGTTAAAATTTAAAAATTGATTGCTCAATATTAAAACACGCTGAATTGATCAAGTTAAACTTTTAAAAATGTATGGAACTGCTGAATTTATCTCCACGCCAGAAGAAACATGAAGAGACGGAGAAAATGTTCGGTGATAAAAACATGGTGGTTAGAAAAATTTATTTATAGCTGGATAACCTCTTCTTGGATGATCTCGATGAATTGTTCTCTCGATCCGACAAGGAGGGCGACCTGCCGCCGCGCCTCCCGTCATTGCTGCTGATAGTCATCACTTGTAAGAACGTCAAAAGTTCACTTTTGCTCCCCATTGAAGAGTTGTCCGGACTAGTGGACACATCTCTAATGCTACAACCATAGTGATGTCAACACGAAATTTAGATACAAGCTGCCAACTGGACTGTCTTGTATCAAAAAAGACAGTGTGTCGATGGCATAACGGTCTATGTCCATATAGGTTTGATTGGGCAGTGGGACGAATTCACAAGTGACATCCTTATTTTGCAATTAAAACAGCCATATAGTTGTATCAGACGTTACACTTATGGTGATAGTGGAAGGTAGAGAGTTACCGACCAAGTTGTTGTTTAACGTTATCTCCAAGTATTCATTGTATACTCTATATATTTGAGCAGACTTGCATTAAAAATTACATAATTTTCATGTGGACATTGTCCAATGATAGACATGTAACGTACTTGACCACCTCTATGTCTGGAACGTAGTTGCTGATTTGCTGAGCAACCTCGTTTAGAGTGGCGAATAAGTCCTCTTGGAGAGCAGAGCTTTCATTTCTGAGGGGAATCACACGGTAGTTGATGTCAACCTGACAGTTGGATTTTAATAGATTTAGTAGTGTTGATTGGAATTTGACAATGTTGGTGAATTTAAGCATAACGCTAAATTTAGCTACTAGTGGTTTGTGGTCTGACACATTGGCATCTCCAGAGCCATAATACATACAAGTGACAACGTCATCATCTAATGTTAATGGTAGAATAATTTTAAGTGGGAAAATACACACACCAACTTTTCAAATGTCATTACTCGCATTGGAATTCCTCCTGGAAGATTGAATGTTAGAGCAGGAGTAGGTTTGACTTGGTTCATTAGTTAGCCAAAGGATGCGATCGGTGTATGACGGTGTGCGTTTTTTCTCACTGGTATCGTAGGAATCGGTGAATAGATCAAATTTGTAGGTTGGGTTGAAATAGATGAGAGCCTCTTTGAAACTTTGAAATGCCTAATACATCAGTAGATTAGTCAATTAAATCAACTTTTGAAATGATGATAGTGAAATCAGTAAGCACATTGTTCAATTGACTTTCTCTAATGAGTTGATCTTGTGCCAATAGAATGGCGTAGTTGTTGGAAATGGCGAGTGATTTTGCTTGTTGGTACGGTAATTCCACCCGGTAGTTGAGATCGCCAGCCCAGAAAATGATATCGTTATCGTAGAATGATTGTAGAAATTTGAAATCAAGTTTACGAGTGATTTCTGAAAAATTGGAGTTCCGCTGTTCACACTTTGACGTGCCCGGGCCAGCACACAAGTGAGATATCACAAAACACAGCGACGTGTTGTAAAGAATGAAACTGAGCGATACGCCGCCTTTATTGCCATATTTACCACCAAGACCAGTCTTTACCGAACTTATTGTCAAATCTCTAAACAGCCGTTTTTAGCCAATCGACAAGATGAACAATAGCAACTTGATGTGTTGAGAATAGCACTGTTTGATGTAAACAAGAATGGCGATGCCAACAAGTCGACGTTTTCCCACAAACACATACTGTTCACTTCTCCCATAGAAATTTATGCATTTTAAAATGTGATTTTTCCAAAGAATCAAAGTTTTGTCGGTTTTTTTCAACACAGAAGAAGCATTCAAATCGATGCATTCTTGAAAGCCAACCACATAGATATCGGATGGTTTCTCCAGCAGAGCACTAGCACTGCTTCCAGGCTGGACATATTGAGGGTTGGATCGCTGTGGATAGAGGATCCAATTTTCGAGATCTTTAAACATGACCGAGCTACCATTTTTACCAATGCCTCCATTGATATTCCAGGTGCCGATAGTCAGCGTAAGTTGAATGTCCTCCATGTATTCAGACTGACGTTCCAATAGGCGGGTTAATAGTTTCGGCGGTAGAATTGTGTTGTACAGGTACTCTCTCGGAAAGGTGGTGATCAGTTTTGAGTAGACCGAACTGTCAAATCGGAACAGACCCAAATTCATAGCCTGTATTTGCTTCATCATAAGACTTTTGTTGGAATTGGCGTTGAATAACAATTTCAATTTTCTCTTGACACTAATAGCGTTGGCTTTCAAACGTTTCGACCTCTAAAGTTAATGTCGACAATAGATCGATGTAGGTAATCAATACTTTGCTTTTATAGGAATCCACCATGGAACTCCCATGGAAAAGGTTAACACAATTTTGGTTGTTTCTTTTCCACAACGTATCCACTTTGTTGGTGAGTTCAGTTAGTTTCTTATATTCCACATATTCAATATCCAATGATTTCAATTGTTTTTTCATTGTCTACACAACGATTAAGCCAAATCACTCATTTCTGTAAATACATGCAATGCAATTAGTCGTTGTACATTATTTGTTCTCTCCAGACAATTGAAGCAGTTGGTTCTTATAATGCCAGTTTGATCTCCGATGTGTTTGACGATGTGTCCTTTCCTATCGCTGAAAACGGTACTTATTTTACGCGCAAGTTCATTTCATTTTACATGCCAGCCCAGAAGAATTGACTCGAAGTGAGATACTGACCAAAATTGTCAAACAGCCAGTTCTCGAGTTGTTGCTTGTTGTATTTGCTATCGGTGTCCAACTCGAAGTCATAATTTAAAAGACGAATATTGACTGGGTTGACTTTATTGAAAATTTTCTGAATGATTTGTACATTATACCATTAATAAGGCTAGTAAGGTACACTGAAAAAGTAGAGCAGCTCATTTTCGGCAGGTTTTTTTGATAGCAAAGAAAGACACTTGACTTGGCCGTATTCCACTTTCAGCTTATTCAAGTGGTTGTTCATTGCGTAACAGGAAAACATTTCGTTTCTGGTGAATTTGATTTGTTTATCTCCCTACATTTATTCGTAAGTTTAGTAATTAGCTATTTTGTAGCTAATTTTGTTCATTGCTAATAACTTGAAAATTTCCTGCTCGAATTTTTGCAGGAGTAACACTACATTAGACTTTTGAACCCGGATTTAAAACTGAAAGCGGTGGAACACTACGCATACCAGATGTTCACTTATTGAATGCAATTAAACAAATTTCAGCAAAATATAGTTGTACTTAATTTTACTTAAAAGAAAAATTCGAGTAGCACTTTTACGTGATCAATTCGAATCAGTAAAAATCAATGAATTATTAATTTTTATATTTTCACTTTGTTTTCGCTATACCATAGTTGACATTTTAAAGGTTAAAATATCAAAATAGCGACCAAATTATTATTTTTAGTTTGTTACTTGAATATAAATCATTTATAGGTATCACGTATATTTTACTATCAATTTTATGAGCCTATTTTATATTCCAAGCTATTTTAATTTTAAAAATTCTGTTGTTACAAAAATTAATACATTACTTTTGTACATGCGCACATACGTTTGAATTTGTTGAATTCTAATTTAACATAATATTTTTGAATTTCTTCAAAATTCATCATTGTTATTTTTATGAAATCAATCAATTTAAACAAAGTATAATCTAGGGAGTAATCAAATGTTTCCATATGGCAGCGTGAGCATTCAAAAGGTTAAAAAGCAAAAACTGTAGAAAATCAAGTTTACATAACCATTTCATGCCCAAATAAGCTGCAGTGAGAAATAGAATACACAAGAGATAGAAATCCATGCAACTACTCATTTTTCGAGCGTACTTAATATATTACTGCAAATCAATGCCAATTTTGTTGGATCTATCTAATTTGCAAAATCTTCTTTATTATACAGAGTTAAATAGTAGTAAAATATAATTTTAATTTTTAGGTGTGTCCAACCAAATGAATCCTGACACACTTCTTACCTACTGAACAATAAAACAAATTTAAAGTAATAGCGCAAATGAGATCGTAGATATTTTTGCCAACATACCTGGACAGTGGGAACTTGCTTCCAAAATACAGGAACCGACCCCCTCACTTGGACAAACGAAGTGACATGGTTATTAAATTCGATAATCTATACGTGGTGCAAGATGTGGGTGAACTTAAGGTTGTGCAACAAAATTTTTCAGAATACCTGTTCAGTTTCAATGAAGTTGGCCACATTACCATAGTCGTCAACACCCTTAACATGCATGCTGAAATTTTCATTTTTCCAGCCCAATCTGGAGATAAGAAGCACGGATATGTTTTTTTTGGTTATACGCAGGAACACTTCCACATTAGTTGATCCAGTTGAACTGTTGAAAGACAAATTTGAGTCACCGTTGTCGGAACTGAAATCTTTTTGAGACGACCCGCATTCTCCATCTGAGTGTACAAACAATGACCGTTGATTTTCATAAACCTTAATGTTTGCATGTTGTGGTATGTCTAGTGCATTGGAGGCGGTTTGGGCGATTTCACTGACACTAATCAAGACTCTTTCTAAAGATATTGACCCACAAATCAAGTAAACAATCCATTTGGCGGGTTCCTTTAGCAGTGTGCACAGATGGGACCCTCGATTCCTACGCAACGAAATTATTCGACCACCACTCACAACCAACACCTACCACAGAAAAGCAGTTGAATAATTCATGTGTTTGCTTTTGACATCGTCGCAACGCTTCTGCTGTTGCAACGACTGAGCAATGTTGATATAGAGCTTTTGCTGGGTGTCGGTTATTTTGTGGGCGAAGTAGAAATTTCCACTCGAAAAAAACTTCACCCAGTTGTCAGTCACAGTGGCGGTTGGTGTGCTTTGACTATTCGAATTGGACTCATGTTTAACCCTAACATTCACTTAACGAGGCCCACTTTGATAGCCACTTACATTTGCTTCATTTCGCTAGCAAAAAGAGGAATGAAAGCTACCCCCTTCACTCGATGGTATGAGGTATAGCCGACTGTGCCAATGGTGTCTTTCTTAGTGATGAATCCCACATAGTCTTTAATTTCATCTAAGCAAATGTCAGATGTTTCAATTGGTTATTCTATATATATATATATATAAAAGTTAGTTAATAAAATAGATTTAGTTGAAGTGTATCGTCGGTCAATAACTACCCTCATCGCATATATTAAACACGCCTAAACAGCCATAGGCGATGAATTTGAATTGGAAATGATTTCTCTTGATGAACTTATAGGTCTCTTCCGGCTCTAAACAATCGATGATCGAATGAGCATCGTACAGTGCACTTTGAGCTCAATAAACCAAGCACCTACTTAGCAACGTTGCAGATGTGTCCTCTAACATCAATCCTTCATTGGTGTGGTTATTGCATACAACAACACGCACATGTGTCCTAATTTCGTTTTCCCAGGCGTCCGTGACTACGGCTTCGAACACGCTGAACTCTTGACAAACGGAGGAATTGGGCATCTGACTATAGTCTAACGTTGAAATTTTAATAGCTATCGAAATAGAACCAATCTCGATCTAATAATCGAATTTATAAGATTACAATAATGAATTACTTCAAACCTAGCAATGCACTAATCAGATTTGTTTAATCGTCAATATTCCGAAGTCATCTCACAATTGTATTCAAACTACGTTATTCAGTATGCAGATTTGTTCAGTTCATGAAATATTATTGCTGCTGTATACAACTATACACCTTTCGCTGCTTTGGAGGTTTGTCCAATATTTGAGTGAATTCATGTCCCACAAAAAATAGCTATACACTACGAGAAAGTTAAAAAACTGTATAGACCAATTTAAAGTTTTCAATTGCCTCGCAATTCAGTGGCTATGGACGACGCTATCTATCAAATATTTCATTTTAGAACTTTTGCTAAAGAAAACTCAAAATGTAAAAGTTGTGGCAATCATCGGCCGGCTTTTCATATAGATTCAAACGAGGCGAGTTTAACTTTACTTTGAAGCATTCCAAATGTTGTTATTTTTCTAATAGTGCTGCTATAAGTTGTTATAACGGTTTATTTGATTCTGAGAGAAGATATTGATAAAACTCGGCAAGATTATAACTCCTTTGCAATTAAATATAATTTTCTTGAAATATATATATATATATATATATATATGCGATTTTAACTGTATAAAAAATTAAAACTTTAAACGACACAGATTAGTCAGTTAAATTGTTGTTTTTATTCGAAAATACGAACATTCGAACCTAGCTGCTAGTAACAATGTATGACAGCAGAGCAAAATATTCTAGTTGTTGACATTTGGAAAATAATCAAGATTTCAGAAAATTATCGCGTTATTTATACAACTAAAATTATATTTTCACTATGCCAATAAAAATGAACTGAAATAATGTTCAGATATTATTCTTCTGCACTAATAAACCAAAACATTAAATTTTAGATCGACCCCTATTTTCTAAGCGTACTCTTTTTTCCTTTATTCATTAAAATGAAAACATAACATTGCGGTAAAACATGCTATGCGTAGGACGGTCAAATATTCAACACAAATTTTTTATACACGCACTCCACATCGATTTAAAAAAAGAGAGTTTAAATTGCGCAGGTTTTCAGAGTAACATCACCCCGATTTTTACAACTACACCCACATTTCACTTCGACAACTAAATAAATATTCTCCATTCACAAGAATATATATATAGGAGGTCTTCGTCAAAATTCAACTGTTATTCTCAAACAAACAATATTTATTTTATATTGTTTGACCAAAACGACTGAAAACGAAAATCGGTTTAATTAGATTAATGATGACATAACCAATTGTTTGTGTTTCCACACACATGCATTTACCACGCCGAAACTAAAATAACTATTGTTTTACCTAAAACTATTGCGAACGAAAATGAATACAATTTAGGTTCAATTGAACGCCATTTACAATCAACTACAACGCATTTTATGCGCATGTGCATGTAATCCTATAAAAATTCGTTTCGTACCTTGTTTGGATTTGGCTTACCCATTGGTTGTCGCATTTGACCAAGTAACGTTGTTTCTCACCCCATAAATTCGCGTGTTAATGAGATTTGTGTACTATTCCGATATGGGTTCACGGTCGCCAATAACTTTTAAATAACCAATTAAATATAGACAAATGGATTTAACCAACTAGATATGAATTAACGTAAATGGTAAAATGACTGGTTTTTGTAGTAAAACATGACACAGTTGAGCGACCCTATGAAAGTTGAGTTTGTCAACAGAAACCCCGAAAGCATCATACTCATCTGGCTGAAGAAGGACAAAGAACGCTACCTCTATGTGGATATTGGCGCAGGGAAATCCGCTAGAATTATCACATACGTGGGTCATACGTGGATTGCAGTGGATAAGAAATATGGTCGAAGATTGGGGTTTTTTGAGCTGAAGAAAAGCGCCAATGTAGTACAACCATGTTAATTCGCACTGAACTAGCATTAGTTATAGAACAAGTACACGCGACTCTATGTCGCCGATGAATACCTTTTCTACAGAATTCCCACCAAGAGTGGAACTAGTCCATACCACACCATCTACATATCCAATTCGCGTATCCTACATCTTGCGACTGGTTGACCACTATATTGATCTATGTCTATGTAGTGAAACCGCTGCACACTTTGTGTCTAGAATATGTGCTCGATTCTAAGAAAATAATGGAAAACATCGAAGAATTCAGCAAACTGTGTCCACTCGTTCAGCGTGAGCTATCCAACTACCTCAAGAACTACAACGGCCGCACGTAGTCAATAAACCGCACTGTTTATAGTTGTTCTGATAAATTCGACTTTTTATGCCAAAAGCGTGCGCAATCACAATTAAATCTGACAAATGCAGTTAGTGCTATGGACAACCGTAAAAGACGCGTTTCTGACGATTCCAAGGGGAATCCCGCGGCGGAAGAGAATCTAGATGAGTTGGGAGAGCAGTTGGACCAGCAGCTAGAAGACAAGGCAAAAAAATTCAACATGACCGCCATTCAAGTCCGATCCTTGCTCTATGTAAAAATGTGTGTGGAGTTTGATCGATTTTCACGTATATTGTTAAGAATGTGCTGCGCGACAAACGAGTCATCACCTTGGCACAGGCGAAAGCGAGAGACATTCCCGCGTCTAATGAGGAAACCGAGGGCTCCAAAAATACCTCCCAACTCCTGGAACTGCTGGAGTTGGATCTTCCTGTGTGTGTTGTTATTTTGCATAATTGATAAGTGTGATGTAGTTCACTCGTCTAAGAAGTAGAAATCAAACCAACACTGTAAATACGCACCTGCAAGAGGGCAGTGACGATGACGACTCGTATGAGCCGTCAAATGAAGAGGATAAATCGAGTGAACAAGAGCAATCAAGTGAACCAGATGATGAGCACGATACAGCGAACGACCTTGACGTCAGTCTACCAGACAGCAATACCGATACCATAACGACAGTCGATAACAACAATAAGTCTGACTCCTCCTCCTCCTCCATGGTGGAAGAGGACAATTTTTCCTTCCTCGAACAGACCAAAAGCATCGAAGACGTTCAAAAAGTGTGGAAAAGTTGGATATTTGAAGTGGGAGAAGAGTCGATGAACTTGGACTTCAACAAGTTGTCTCGAGATCGCGCGGCGGTACCCACCACCCAATCCGATTTGAACAATGCCAGTAATCAATACTTTCAATTGAATGGCGAGGAGGAGGAGGAGGACGACGACGACGAAGACTTTGTTTACGACATGGATGAACTGGATGACGACGAGGAGGAGTATCGACAGGACAAGGCGGTAAGAGTTTCCAAAAGAGAGTATCTAAAACTCATGGAAACCACCGAGGACAACATTGACGTGGACATCAATTCATTTTTTATTTTGGCCAACGAAAAATTGACCCAACACCTGTCATCTTCTGCCGATGAAAACATTGCTAAAATTGGCGCCAATAATAGCAATAATGGGGCGCATCAAACAGTACAGTCCCCATGCACCACCTTGTTGCCGCCGCCCACCACCACCACTTACGAATACGGCAATAATCACATCGATTCCAATGTAACTCTGAATGCCAACCAAAGAGATACCATTAAAGTGCTGCTGCAACAACATATTGTGCTGCTAACTACCATGTGCATTCAGAGCAGTTTATCGGACGAATTGGCCGACATACACAAATCTACACTGGGGTTGATCGAAGAGTTTGTGCATTTCATGCCGAAGAAAAGTGGCGCACAAGTAGCCGGTTGTGACTCGCTGGTTGTGAGAGCTTTCGCCAATGTGGGTGCGGAAGAGGCGCTTAAAACTATAGAAACGTGGAGCAACGTTCGAAGTGGACAGTGCGTTCCCGTGGTTTTCGACAAGCGTCTGGATTTCATTCATGACTCCAAGTCTTGCAACATCCACCAAAAACACACCGTGGGAGGAGTGATCAATTTCCCACACCTCTTCACCATGGATTATCCTCCACTGCCGTTGAAGGTGATATTGTTTTTGATGCTGGATCCTTTTTTTGGGAAGTATCCGCAGTTGTTGCCACGGGTCTCCGCCAACAATCTCGAAGATATCAAACATCGCCAATACATGCAATTGGATAGTCTCCAGAAAGCGTCCGACACCAACCTCGGAGCGGCCATTGATTTGGGCAAGGTGTTGCTGGATAAACGTCGATTGGAAATGTCCACCTACAGGTCCAACGTCAAATACACCCAGTCAGAAGATTTTCTGATAATGCTCGGCTATTACCAGTGGGACAATCGTTGGACAACCATACAACTCAATCTTCTACCAACTCGCAACTACACCCACATGAAAGCTAGATTTTACAATCACACACGCTCATTGAAGATACCTAATGGGGATATTTTCAATCTGCCCACCACACACATCGTTCAAAATTTGAGCGATCTCCCCTCAACTGTCAACGACTCAGATCACAAGTGTGCTCTTTACTTCCGTGATAATGTCAATAGAGCAACACCGCACATTGCACGATGGATTTATGAATCAAAAATTGCCGGGTTGCTTGAATTTGTCCATGTGAGGGACGCTCTGACTTTGGTTTTCTCACATGACTCCAATGTGGAGGACGTTCACCAAAGTAGGCATTCCATTGTGAGTTTGACCAATTTGGTTGGATGTGCCAAGTCGACTGCTGACAAAGAGCATCACCTTAAAAAGTTGTCCATGGGCACGACGCTTTTGCCTTTCTTGACTCGGGTGCTCGACCCACTCAAACACAATTCCAAATTCGCCAATAAACGTTTCGCCAATCTGGACGAATGTTACCAGTTCACTAAGAAAAACGTTTGCTCGTCCCGCGCTCAAGTGTCTCCTGCTAGAAAATCTTCAGCGCCCGAAAAAACTCGCGGGCTCTCTATGTTGGGCCAATATCTACAGGGCTATGAGGTTTTTGATGGACCACGGTGCACAGTTGTTTTATTCTTCCTGTTTAGTACAAAAATGAAATTTTCAGTCTTGTCAACTATATCAATTGGTTGTTGGAAGTAATATCGTTCGTTTGTCGCCGTATCATTGATCATTGTCAACGTTAGACGGAAAGTCGTCATGACGACGCCATGCGTCTTATTCATTACATGACTGGTTCAGTGTGCGCCATTGACAAGGTAACTAGTTGCAATATTTTGAGCAGTAGATTTTTGTTTAAATCCATCAACCCATTGCACAAATTCTCAAATTCGGCCATAACTTTTGCAAATGCTCGTTATTTCGATTAACCGTCGTAGTTGAACCAGAAACATTTCATAACAACAACTTTTGCGCAACGAAACAGCGGCGCCAGACAAATTTTTGAGTTATGAGTGATTCTTTGATAAAAATCTTAAAAACAAAAGGAGGGAATAATATGATTTTGCATAAAAATTAGGCAGTGACTATTGGCATAGTAAAATTTAATCCTAAACGGCATGTACGCGTGCGCAATCCAATATTTTAATCACCCTAACACCTATTTCTAGAAAAGCTACAGAGTTTAGATTTCAGAATCTGCCATATTTCATTATTTGTGGCCCTTAAGAGCGATAGCGATGGGCCACAAATAATGAAATATAGGTAAAACTGGGGGGACCAGGATTAAATTTTACCGTGCCAATAGCCACTTCCTAAAAAAAATTATTTTTGTGTTTTTTTGAGTACAAATTGTTTTTTTAAATGCTATAAATCACTAATAAAACACGATCGCTGCGCGCGCATGATATTTGGCGAACTTTCGCTTTGTGATTTTCGATACCTTGTGAGCCCAAAACAACAAGATATCGACAAGATTATTGTTGGAAATACGACGAAATATCGAACGATTGTGCGAACAGCCCAAATATCTGCATTAATTCCCCGAGTAACAACTTGGAACCTATTCTCAGAGGACCAAGTCAACACGTCATCCCATAATTGTAGATTTACAGTCAAAACTTGACGTTACATGTATGACGTGCGAATATTGATCAATGTCGTGGGCACTTGGACCACAACACACAGACAACCTAACGATAGAGAATTCGGTTGGGGCTATTTAAAAATCTACAGCTATTATAAAACTGCGTTAAACCTTGATTTTCAACAAATTCGAAGATAAACTAACATGGCTCATGCCTGGTTTGGCTAACGCCATTGATAGGATTTGATTTGGATGAGAGGTGACAACATACAACACACGTTGTGCGTTTATTTCACACGCCAGAATTATTCCGTGAAATGTGGCCATTCGTTTCCGAGGAATTTTATTGAAACTAGCTTCAGTAGTTCGGACGCCTGGAAGAGAGGTGTTGTGGCGTCACGGTAAAGTGCAATAAAAAGGGGATTAGATAGTTGAGTAATCAACACCGGCGCTCACAGTCCTAAATCAACAATCTCGCAAGTTGCAACACCAAGGTGAGACATATATCCTAAGTTGGTAATAACAACACGGAAAGCGCATCATCACAATGATTTGGACTGTGAACAGGCAATTTATCCTAAATCTAACTATCAGTGTACTGGTTGTGTTATCGGCCTATTGTGAGTTTGATCGATTTATCAAAGCAGAATTCAACCGTTGTCTAGGCATATATGATTACAACAGTCACAACTGTTCACTGAAACACCGCTATCTACGACAGTGTAACATTGACAACTTTCCTAGAGGCAATGAAGGAGCCGTTAAAGATCAACCACCTTCAACTAAACAACATGAACTCAAAATGGTCTATGTATTTATGCATGATTGCTTGGTTGATAACTTATTTTTGAATTTAAGACCATATTTAGACATGGCGATAGAACTTACAGATTGACAACCAACCCATTAGATGCACACATATCGCCACTTAATATTAGTTGCGGAGTGGATTCGTTTATCTCCACCAGTGCTGTGCACGAGCGGATGAAAAAACTAGAAAAGTGGTTGCTAAATTTCGGCCATATTCAAATGAACACCGACCAACCACTACTAGCTGACAACCTCACGACACTTCCCTACGAATTCAAGGACGTTTGTGAGTCGGGCGCCCTTACTCCCCGAGGTCTGGTCCAGATGTTTTATCTTGGTGAATTTTTCGACAAAAAATACAAACCGTTCACTCGTCGCGGTAGATACAGTGTAGTTCTACGAACTACCAACAAACAACGTACGCGACTAAGTGGTCTAGCGTTTGTGGCAGGACTCATGAACAGCACCCACGACGAGATCGCTTCCACCATGACTAAACCCAACGTACACGTCTCTTTTGTGGACGATGAGACGGGGTTACTACTGACTCATCTCGGCACCGGCAACCCTTTGAATTGCGATCGAATACTGGGCAAATGGATGAACTTCTCCAGCCAACACACCCCTTCAATGGAGCTCATGGAGCTTTACCAGAAAGTTTTAGCGTCCTCCAACCTAAATACCATTATCGACGACGCTTCTCCCATGCTTGAAAATATGAAAGTATTATCAGGGTAATAAAACCTACTCTTATGCTTTGTAAATTATTTGCCTTTGAACCCTTTCAAGTCGAATGATGTCATATGGCACCACTTGATTATTTCGCAGGTTAAAAGATGCCGTCTTATATTCCATTTGAATTATTTAATTTTATAATACAGTCAATGCAAATTATATCTTTGTAAAAAATTCAACCTTCCGTGTTAAATTAGCATTTGAAACACCACATCTTTTTGGATAATTTCGAAGTATTTTCTTAACAACCAAAAATTGAATTCGAAATACGCTTATATTAAACTCGCAAGTGTATTAATTGCTTTAATTGTTTCGAAAAATCATTTAGGCTTTTATTAATATTGACATTCCGCGACATGGAACTGGGATGAGTTAATGCAGTTAGCTTTTTGTATCACGAATACACTAAATGAACAATTGTTATTTCAAAACTAATGGAATTTATCATGTCAAACATAAATTGAGCGATATAAGCCGTTTTTCGTGTCCATCTAAACTTAAAATAACTTTTAATGAACACCGAGAGCGTAATATCTAAGATGGTCTAGAAAATCTTTATATATATAAAATCGTAATGTCCGTGTGTCTGTGTGTACACATCAGTACGCATGTGCAAACTCTGTTCTCATTATTTAAGGGTTTTTAGTGTGTGTAAATTATAACCGTAAAAAGAACTCTTAACAACGTACTTAATGAGCTACTTAGAAATTTTATAGCCCTTATAGTTTTAGAGATATGAAGCATTTAATATCGGGATTTGGATTAAAATGGAGATTAACCTTATTTTTCATATGATTCTTCCCCAAAATTCCATTATTTTCCAACT
>JAOPJI010053967.1:0-14719 GCA_027122695.1 Merluccius productus
TGTTGTTTAGACTGAAGAGTCGCTCCTCATTGCGTCACACTTTAACCCGCCTCAAAACCAACGCCGATTGGCCGATCATTTGGCGATCGGCTCCAAATTATTTCTGCCGTGCGATGCCAGACTGAACTGTGAGTGGAATCTCATGGAGCTCGCGAGATCAGGCTGGTCTCACGAGGCTAGTGCTAGACCCCCCTGGCTGCAAATTAAATTTGCTGCCGCTAGGGGCGTCTAGATTTCTAGGCTAGTGGATAGAGAATGTTTCCTGAAACATTTTGACACGGTTTTAGTATCACTATATTTACCAACACGAAGGTGGACACAGGTTTGCTAAATGATGCATCAGTAGAATAAGTACTTGGGGGTCAGGACAACAAATGTGTTTGCCAGGTTCCTTGGGGGTGTTCTCTTCTGCCATCTACTGGCAAGTCATTAATCAATGCAACTTGAAAATCACCAGCACCTCCAGTACAGCATTCAATATACTTATGCTGACAATAAAAAGTATACATAACATTTAAACGATATATTGCGGTAAATTACAACAAAATGAAACTATGAACAACCATTTATTTCAAATTTGCCATGTCAAAGTTTAACAGGAGGCGAGCAACAGGCAGAAGTGTCTGAAAATCATTCACCAAGCAAAGACCGACATCCACACTTCACGCTGACTGCATCCACTCGAGCAAACGACCCCAAACACAAAACACCTACAAACACAAAAGAGCCCCCCAGCTCAGCGTTGCGGCCCTAAAGTGTTGGCTGTCGACCATGTGTTAAACTGGCGGCCATTATGGCCACCTGTCTCCAGAGCTGGCTTGGTTCTCTTGTGATGGATGCAAACAAATACCAAAAATCTACCTCAAATCCACAAGGAGCTGGCTGAATTGTGTGTGTATATGTGTAAGGGGATGAGGGCGTAAGAGGTTACGGGTGAAATACATTTCTGATTAATTCGAAAGGATTTGCTTGGAAGTTAAAAGGAAAAGGGAAAGAAAGATGTGAAGGTCGCTGTACAGAAAGACTGTTCCTAACTTATCTGAAGCTGTGCTACCATACAGTCAATAAATAAAACACTTTTATTTGTGCTGTGTATTTAAGGTACTATTTATTTACTACGATTATAGCTATACTATATTTGTATAGCTAAGTTCTGTCATGTTTTTTTTTATTTTAAATCTAGATCTTGTACAAATTGTACAACACATTGATTAGTGATAAGTCGGTAAATCACTGACATAAAGAGCTATTAAACAGCTATTAGCTATCAAACTTGGAAATGCTGTATGTGTGTCTTTACAGTACAGCATTCAAATAACTATTTCCACAAACTGTAGAACCCTGATTTATACCTTCCTAAGCCCTGAAGGGTCCCACATCATTATGCCTATTAAGCAAAGCATACAGCCCAGGGAAGCTACATCTAATAGTCCCTTTGTTCAACTAATCTGGGCTACTGCATGTAGTTATACCTACAGCTAAATGCTAATCCAGCTAAATGTAAGCATGGGACCCACTGGCAGGAAGTAGAGAAGAGGGTCCTTTTGTATGATTCATTAGCTGTACTTAACGACCCACCAGCAAGGCCTCTGGGCAGGGTTCTGTGTGGACACACCCCGACATACATACACATGTATGGACATACCCTGTATACACACACATGTATGGACATACATACATACATACAGACGCACCCACACCCACACACAGGATGTGCAAGAGACAAATACATGCTCAACCTCTCCCTCTTTATCAATCTTATAATTTCTCCTCTAGCAGTACATCATCAGTCTTGAGACAGAGCGACACACACACACACGCACACGCACACGCACACGCACACACGCACACGCACACGCACACGCACACACACACACAGCTCATTGTTCTATTCACATAAGCAGGTAATATGTCTGCCACCTTCTAATTAGGCCGTGCAATTGTGTCTCTGTCAGCGAAAAGACAGAAATGGAAATAAAGCTGTTTAACTGTGGATGAATGGAGTGAAGTAGCAGGTAATTATACCTGACAGACAAAACCAATCAAGCTTCAGAGCAGACCCAGAACCGAAGCTCTGCGTTTTCACACAGCATTTCTCGCTCGCTGCGGAGATAAAGTCATTATGTTGAAGAACATTCCCCTTCACTGTGCTTCATGTGTTTATATTTCACAGAATGGTATTTTTGTTCTCTACAAGGGCAGCGGGTAATGTTTTGACTTGTCTGCGGTTGTTAAATGAATAGAATGTGCCTGTAGCGATTGTGTAGAACGAGCTCTGTGTGTAAGTATTTCCAATATAACACTGTACAGTTTTACCACAGAACGGGACAATTACTGAGACAAATATACGTCTATATATATATATATATATATATATATATATATATATATACATGTGTGTGTGTGCAGGGGGTTACTCTATGATGTTGTTAACCCGTCACCAGGTTGGCTCTGCCCCTGCTCATTCCAATTTATCCAGATCCACCGGGATACCCCCTCTGCCTGCTTGGTGATGTTGGTTACCAGCTGCTTCCTAGCTGACCCTTCAATCCTGAGCAGTCCTTGTGCTTGATTTTTGAACTGACCATATTTTACTTACCTTATTTTGAAGACACCTTATTATGGTACGTAGTGTATGTCAGACCGATGTGAAAACTGTGGCCTTTGCTTGCTCTTCCAGCATCCGCATAAAATCTTTTCTCCTAGTATCTTCTAAGATGTTGTTAGCCCATCACCAGGTTGGCTCTGCCACCGCTCATTCCGCTTTATCCAGAGAGCAGAGCGTGCAGCTGGGGCTCTCTGCCAACCCCCATGTGTGGAGGTTTGATGGAGTAGGCAGGACATCATACATGGAACACAGCAAAAACGTGATCCGGTGTCCTTCCATACTCCAGATGTTCTGCCAGGTCAGTGCCCTTTTTCGCACGCTGTCCCACCATGTCCAGCTGCCCTGCTTGTTCATGGCTACAGCCTTGACACGTTGCCTTTCCTCCTCCGCCTTGCGGACCTCCCTCTGCACCATACCATGTCTCTCCTTCGGGTTGGCCTTGACCCAATGGCTTATGGACTACCTCACTTGTAGACCCCAGTTTGTGAAAATGGGTAATGAGGTATATAAATATATAAAACTATTTTAACAAACACAGGGGCACCACAAGGTACTGTTTTGTCTCCTTTTTTATTTACTTTGTACACATCAGACTGTAGGCCAAGCTTGTTGTCTGACTGTCATCTACAAAAATGTTGTGATGACTCTGCACTTGTAGGCTACATCACTGGAGGCAACCATACATCCTACTCAAGAGAAATAGAGAGCTTTGTTAAATGGTGTGATGATAACTACCTCATTTTAAACTTAAACAAGACAAAATAACTTTTTGGAAAGGAAGGAAAAGGAAAATGGCACCAGTCACTCCGGTATTTAACAGGCTGGACTGGAAAGGGAACACCCGTGCCATTTTTACAAAGGCTCAGTCCAGGCTGTTTTTCCTCAGGAAGATACGGTCATTTGATGTTAGCAGGCCATTTTGAATGTGTTTGAATGTGTGTTTTTGTGCTGTTGTCTGCTGGGGGTGGGGGTTGAAGTCTGAGGACAGACACAGGATCAACAAAGTTATAAAAAAGGCAGGATCTATCATCGGTTTGCCTCCTGACTCTTTAGAGGTGGTCATGGAGAAGAGGGTGGGTAGGAAACTCAGGAGTATCCTGCACAATGAGGACCACTCACTCTATGGTTTTTTCAATGAACTGAAGAGTTATTTTAGTAACAGACTGGTGATGCCTAGATGTTCCTCAGAGAGATTCAGGAGGTCTTTTGTACCTGGTGCAGTGAAGTTTTTTAATGAACATTGTCGTTGATTGTTGTTGATTTTTGTTGTGTGCTGTGCTAAGTAATGTATTGCACTTATTGTATTGCCTGGGCTTCAAT
Source organism: Merluccius productus (assembly GCA_027122695.1). NCBI lineage: Eukaryota > Metazoa > Chordata > Actinopteri > Gadiformes > Merlucciidae > Merluccius > Merluccius productus. The sequence continues at coordinate 3,929 of JAOPJI010053967.1, forward strand.
GTTTTTTTTTAATGTTGTAGTGTGTTGTGTGTTGGATGTCTGCATGTACAGGATGACGAATAATTTCCCTTTACAGGGATTAATAAAGTAAACCAACCAACCAACCCAGCTTACCCTGGTGGAGCAACCCAGGTCTAACCTCCCCTGGGCTACTGACCCAAAGATGTCGGCATGCTGCAGGCAATCCTCTGCCTCCCTCAGTGCCCTGCTGGCTGACCACTTGCGACCTGTTCTAACCTCAATGTCTGCCTGGTATACTCATGCATTGCATCTTGACTGTCTCGCAGCATCATGGCCTGGTGTGTTTTTGTTGCCTTGTACCCCTTGACCACGGATGTTACAGGCAACTGCAGCTTGATGCCTGTGCTGAACAGTCGAATGGGGCAGAAGCTTCTCAGGACGCCCAGGCATCTCCTCAGGTAGGTGTTCATCTTCCTCTCGAGCCCCTCAACAGTGGTGACAGGTACTTCGTAAATGAGCAATGGCCAGAGCAGTCTGGGAAGCACCCCATGTTGGTATCCCCAGGCCATACTTACCACTGGTAAGTATAAGGCCTGGGGATACCAACATGGGGTATGGGCGGCCTACCTGGTAAGTTATCAGGTAGGCCGCTCTTCTCCAGAGATGGCATCCAGATTTCAGCTTGAATGAGTATCTCCTTCACACTCTCCTTGTCATTGAGGTCCGCCCTGTATCACTTACCCAAGCTCTTCACCAGTTTATCTTGGACCGTTGGGATGATGTCCTCTCTGATCTTAAAACAAAACCAATCCTGGACACGCCCCCTTCTCAGTACCAGGCTTCTGGATTTCCCAGGTTTGACCTCCATCCTTGCCCAATCGGTGAGCTCGACCAAGTCCTCCAAAATCCATCTCCCTTCAAGTACTGATTTGGCTGTGATGGTGAGGTTATCCATGAATGCCCTGATGGGCACCTGTTGGATGCAGGTTGCCAGTACTGCACCCCAACATAACTTCTCTGCTGATTTGACAAGAAGGTTCATCACTGCGGAAAACAGGATCACCGAGATCACTCCAGGCTTTCCATCCATTCTGTTGGCTCTCGAAGATGAGGGCCTGATATTTCTTTAGCTTGCACTCATGTGCCTCCTCCATTCTCTCATCCCAGGGTACATTAATGCAATCTCACTTTAACACAATAGAAAAATAGTGCCGTTAATGCAGGTTCTATTTGAACCTAGGAATCACCCATAGTTCATGTTGTTACTTGAATGTGTCACATAGACTTCAAGTGGTATGTGTAATAGACGTTATAGACCTAGGTAAATGACGGAGAAAGGGCTTTTGAATGGAAAGTTCCATTTCACTTGATAAAACCAAGGCTGCGAGTAGTTATTGTCAGGCTGAGTGTAGTTATCACCAGAGTACATCTAAACACAGATGCAAGGGATATATAAATATACAGGAATATAATTGCAGTGACAAGACAGCTGCCATTCGAACATTTGCCATGCACCGCGCACAGCATTCAACTTTCTGTCACAGTTTCTCTGCAGAATAATGCATTTGACAGTACACTTTCCCAATGCCGAAAGGTGTAGGGCCACTGCAAACAGTCCACCAAATACAGCAGAACTGATTTTTGAGAACAGAGAAACAGCAAGTCCCACATAGGTTAAAGACAGAGTCACTCATGCAAGAAGTACCAACCAGATGGAACAACACTCTGGAGATGATGAAGTGTCTGCAAAGAAACCAAGAACCACAAACAAATGCTGAGCTGGAAAAGCTGCAGAGGCTAGAGGCATTACTGGAGCTCTGCAGGCAACCCTCTTCCTTTCTGGCTGCATGGTGAAGCTAGATATCAAAGCTGATATACAGTGCTTAACGTGTGTGTTCCAATGCTTTCAGCTGAGTTAAGGGCAGTTATTTTAGCCTCATGTCCATCTAATTGATGTTTGGTATTGCTGTTTGTTGCTGGTTGTTTGTGTGTGAGTGAATATAAATGTGAATAAATCCTCACAGTTTAATTTTGAATTGTCTTTTGCAGATACTTTACTGAACTAGTTTGTATCCTGTTCAGTGCTGCTGCCTGCATTATGCCATCTGTCTCGGGTAATGGAGAGTTCAGAGGGTGACCCAGGCTACATACTCAAGTTCAAGCAGACCTTCACCTTGGACATGGGGAAACGCAAGGACAAAACAAACTGTACATTGCTGAAAATGTCCACAGCACTTGACCCAAGGTTTAAGGACCTCAAGTGTCTGCCCAGATCTGAGAGAGCCGAGTTGTTGGCATTGCTTGCTGGCATTCTGAAGGAGGAGATGCTCGCACAGCAACAGCAATGTCTGAACCTCTACAGAAGAAAGCAGCTCTCTTAGTTGCATTTTGGTGCCATAGGGGATTGCTGGGGACGACACCACATCAGTCTTAGGGCTGGGCAATATATCTATATTATATCCACATATCGTGACATGAGCGTAGATATCGTCGTAGATTTTGGATATCATAATATCAAATAATATATAATATTGGATATCAAAAAATATTGAAAATACACTTAATTTAAAGTATTAAATTCACACAGGAGTATACAAAAATAGGCTTTACCATGTTATTTCATATGGACTATTTAATTATTGAAATACCAGAAAACATGCTATATCGTGAAATATATCATTATTGAAATATTAAATGACCTATATTGGGATAGAAGATTTTGGCCATATCGCTCAGCCCTAATTGGTCTTTTTACTAAATACGAAAATACTTGACTAAATATTCTCATATTACAAACATTGAAATCCACTTCTTATTTGCTGTTCTCGGTTGTGTCCATGGTTGTTTACATCCATGGTATGAGTGCAGCACACCAAACATGGCCACACTTCCATGGACAAAATCATGCACAAGCAAGATAAAACCCACAAAGCGACACAAGAAGTGGATTTAAAAGTTTGTTTCACAGTGTATCAGCAGTAGCTATCAGTGGGTTTTAATCAGTGGACACATCATTTGCCATCATCATATCCATCATTTGATTTTTTTTTAAAGAGCAGTGTAGTTTTGTCCTCTGGTTAACTGAATACCTCAATAACTGAAAAACAAAATAAACTTACAAATAAACCTCAAAAGGATTGAGGAAGATCCACACCATCAACCATTGCCACCATCTTTTACAGCCATGAGGGAAAGCCAAAGCATTTATTTCCTACTTAGAGGTAATCTACTTCCTGTTTTCAATTAAAGCAACAGGCTGACACAAAATAAACCACACTAAGTGTAAATCAGCAGATGATAAAATAATAAATAAAAGTGTATGTTGTTAAGCAATTAACAAATGAACACAATTCATTACAGGTCTGAGCAGTAACCATTTGCTGCAAACTATATCATTGTCAGTTACAACCTGTGTTTCAACACCTTACAGTGTACTGTTTAGTTTCAGATAAAAAGGCAAGAAGATAAAACAGGGAAGGAAAGAAAGCAAAGGGTCCAATGAAGCCAAAACTGCAGCAAACCTCCATGCAGACCAGGGGAGAATATGAGGAGAGCATGAGAAGAACATGAGGAGAGCATAAGGAGAACATGAGGAGAGAATGAGGAGAACATGAGGAGAGCATGAGGAAAACATGAGGAGAACATGAGGAGAACATAAGGAAAACATGAGGAGAACATGAGGAGAGCATGAGGAGAATATGAGGAAAACATGAGGAGAACATGAGGAGAGCATGAGGAGAACATGAGGAAAACATGAGGAGAACATGAGAAAAGCATGAGGAGAACATGCCAACTCCATGATTGACAGGAGCCAAAGACAGAATTCCATCCCAGGGGTCTGGGGATGGTGGGGAAACAGTGGCTGTCACCATGACACCATATGCAGTCAAGCAATGATTTAAAATGACCAGAGTGGTTTGGACATGCTTGAAATATACTTGTAGCTCAGAGCGCTTTGTAAGTGTGGGTGTTTGTGAATCACTTGAGCACTTCTATCGTACAACTGTCATTCCTATCTGACCAACAGGGGCCCCACAGCACACAATCTGCCATGTCACCCACAGAACCTCGCTGCTGGCAGATGAGCTGCTGTTGAAAAAAAAAAAATCATGCATGTGTGTGTGCATGTGTGTGTGTGTGTGTGTGTGCTTTCATAAGCAGGGCATTTCCAAAGCTTGGCAACACTTACACCAGTTGGTCTGCCAAAGCCTTCTGTTTGTTGCACCTGTGTCATGTAAAAAAAAAACATGCCCACACATGGATGAACACACACACACGCACACGCACGCACACACACACAGACACCCACACACAGTTTTAAACATCACAAACCAACACAAAGTGTATCTGGTCCAGACAGATGCAGTTAGATGTGCTAACCATTTCATGACCGAAATGAGTGTAATTGAAAATACTTGGCCTTAAAACTACATAGATCAACTATTGTTTCTGTGTGTTTGTGTGTCTCTGCTATTCCAGCTAATTTGTTGTAGTGAGAATTCTTCAAACAAAAAATTGAATCAATTAGAGAAGACATTGATGCTTCCCCTACTCTTCATCTTGAACATCCCACACCACATGCCCTCCTAAAGCAACCTTCCTGCATTTCAGCACAATCTCCTTGGACGAACTTGCAAAACTAAAGGCCTTGACACACCAGTGACGAAACAAAAAAATTAAATGAAAATGTGGAATATTCGTTGATGAATGTTCGCATTTAAACCTTTCACACTAAGACCGACACAAATAATCACTCCATGTAGTCCACCGAAAATTAAAAGTTTGCTGGTGGAGGACTAGCGCTGGAGCAACTGTTTGATTGATATGAGAGAGCGCAAGAAGAATAAATGGAGCAGAAAAAGAAAATATGTGTGTGTGTTTAAAGTGCAGTGAATGAAACAGCGTAGTGGTGGAATAATCAAAAAGTTACGAAGTGTAGTGGCCTGTAAAAAAAAAAGTTTTTAATATAATAAACTCACACTCAACACTACACACTGGAGACGGGCGTTATTTCAAGTGCGCAAGGATTTTCATCATTCATGACTGGACTGAACAGAGGGGGTTAGTATATGTTTGCATTGTCAAAATGTGTTTATCATATTTATTACATGTGATACTGCATGGCCTTGTCAGTTTATAATGGTCATCTTATAATACCTCCGGAGCTTGCTTGTTCAAGGAAAGACAGTGAGCCCATACACTTCCACTCTCTTTGGCTTTCCTCTTACCTGTCCACTCTCTCTGGCTTTCCTCTTGCCTGTCCACTCTCTCTGGCTTTCCTCTTGCCTGTCACAGATTTGCAGAAACCAGTTGTGAAAATAAAAAATCTGCACTGAGTTTAGGATTTGGTGTGGAAAGACTCAGAGATAGATGGATTCCAAATTTTAAATTGACGTGCGATCTATTTGAATGGATTATTCATGCTTAGTCTGAAAAGGCCTTAAGACAAGCATCTAAACCCACTACCTGTATGCTGGATCATCTCCCTACCAAGGTCCTTAAGGAACTCTTCCAAACATTTGGACCTGCTATGCTCAACATCATGAACTTGTCCCTGTCGACTGGAACAGTTCCCTCTACTTTTAAAACGGCTGTGATAAAACCTCTACTCAAGAAGTCTGGCCTAGACCCTGAATTACTCAGCCGTTATCGGCCCATCGCTAACCTTCCTTTCCTTTCTAAATTACTGGAAAGAATTGTAGCTAACCAAACCATCAAACACCTGATGATGAAGAACTTATTTGAACTGGGTTTAGGACTTTCTGTGCTGTGACCAGAGTGGTAAATGATCTTCTCCTTAACCATGGACAGCAATGCAAGCTCCCTGCTGATCCTGCTTGACCATAGCATTCTTCATGATCATCTTGAACACTATGTTGGCACTAAAGGCTGGGCTCTTCTCTGGTTTAGATCCTATCTCACAAACAGAATGCAATTTGTTATTTGTGAAGATTCAAAATATAAACACTGCAACCTAAGCTTTGGTCTACCTCAAGGGTCGGTCCTTGGTCCACTGCTCTTTGCAATATACAGTACATACTTCCTCATCCTCTGCCTGACTGCAATTAAAAGATAGCCTAAAACTACTTGCAGCATAACACAGGGAAAACAGAGCTGATAATTATCGGCCCAAAGCAACAACAGACACAATTTGAAGACGTCACGCTGAGTTTTGAGGACTCTACTATCTCTCAAAGCTCCTGTGTCAAAAATCTTGGTGTCTTGTTTGACCCTATGTTTTCTATTGATGAACATGTCAAAAGTATTACCAGAACCGCATTGTTTCATCTTAGAAACATTGCTAAAATCAGACCAATGTTATCCACAGTGGATGCAGAGACGCTCATCCTTTAATATCGTCTGGGCTAGATTAATGTAATGCACTGTTCTCTGGTTTGCCCAACTCCACTACGAAAAGCCTCTAGCTTGTGCACAACACCACTGCTAGACTCCTAACTAGAACCAGAAAATTGGACCACATTACTCCCATTCTCTCCTCCCTCCACTGGCTTCCAATTAATGCCAGGTCAGATTTTAAGGTGCTACTACTTACCTATAAAATCCTGCATGGATTAGCACCATCATACCTGAAGGACTTTATTATTCCCAATTGTCCTTCTCCGCCCTGCCGGTCTTCAGGAGCATTGTCTTATCAAGTGCCCTACCTGTGGAACAGTCTGCCACCTGTAATCAGGGAAGCTGACTCTGTAGAAAAATTCAAATCCAAACCACCGTACCTCTTTACTCTCTCATTTGGCTCCTAGGAGTGCCCCTCAGCTCTCATTACAGCTAAATCGACCTGTTAGCCAGCACTAGCCTACTCCTGCTGCCGACCGGTAGTAGATTAGATGTTCCCTACATGCTGTGTGTGTGTGTGTGTGTGTGTGTGTGTGTGTGTGTGTGTGTGTCGACGCATCCACCCTGCCCCATCTAACTATAATGCTGTCCCTGTTTTAGTGTGTTGCTGTGATCGTGACTGCCTGGCTATCCAGGTTAGGGATGTCATAGATATGGCCTGTAATTTAAAGCCCTTTGAGACTGTAAATGTGATGAAGGGCTATACAAATAACATTGATTTGATTTAACTTGGGACTTGTGTATATTTCTTGTTTTGTTTCATTGATATACGATTTGGAATAATGAACTGGGGAGTATATAGATAGACTAGTCTATAAAACCTCATTCTAGAAATCAGTATTTGATTATTGCGCATTATTCTACTTGTCCTAATTACCTCACTAATGTGTCTACCTGTTTACTGTGTTCCTCGACTTTCTAAGTCCACACCACGTAACGGCTGTTTGTGGAATATCAAGGCTAGGCTAGAGATTTATTTTATTTTCTCAACAAAACAGGTGGCCTACTGTGTAAAAGCAGATGGTTGTATGAGGTTTGTAAAGACAGAGAACTATTGATTTCAAATTAACTTCTCAGGTGCCTGGATCAACACGCACACACACACATACGCTCACACACGCACACACACATGCACACACACACACACACACACACACACACACACACACACAAACACACTGACGGGCCTGCTGTCCCTATGTATGAAGGATACTCCTATTGTCCAGACTGGTTCACATTGGTCTCCTCATTGGTCGGATTATCTCTACGATTCAACAAGTGAGTTGTTCATATGAATGCTAATTGAATGCCTGAAATGTTGCTATGTCAGTTATGTTTGGCATACATACAAACACCAAAAAAACATTTACACAAAATACCTGCATAATCGATCATCAATAGACACATGCACACTGATGCACAGTGAAAGCTTGGTTGAGATCGATACAGAGTTAAGATTTAAACACACACACACACACACACACACTTGTTTAAAACTCTGACCCTGTTATGTCAAAAATCCGAGGGAAAGAAAATTGATACAGAGAGAGAGGGGGGGGGGGAGAAAGAAACGGACCTTGATGTATCATTGATATCAATGATCTTGGGACACTTCCCTTCCCTATCTGCATACTTTATGTGTGTGTGTGTGTGTATGTGTGTGTGTGTGTGTGTGTGCGTATGTGTGTGTGTGTGTGTGTGTGTAAGTTAGATGTTAGAGGCTCCTATCACCATGGTAACAGCTGCCCTGCATTGAATTTTCTCTCTTTAACTCTCTTTCACATACACACACACAAACACACACACCAAAGACCAAGCTCAGCACAAACTAAGAAGTTTTATTATTTATAGCCACGCCTAATGGCCAGTGACCTCTGGTTCTGATTCAGTTGAACTACGCCAGAGTCACTCGGACCTCTGCATTTCTAAGCTAAGTGTCTCCTCTGCTCCCATACAGCATTTCATACACACACACACACACACACACACATGCACACCATCGCCACAATGTGTTTTTCACATGCAAGGAGTATTTTTGAGTATATTTTGAGTGTCCAAATACATTTTACTCAAAAAATGTGTTTCTGTTTTAATAATCATGGTTTAGAATATAATACTTTAAGAGGAAAGGATGACAGAAAAGTGGAATGTAAACTTTGCTCATAGCAGCTCAACAACCAACATGGTATATCATCTAAAACAGGTAGGCATACCTTCTGCTTTAGGATGCTCCGTCAAATTTCGCTTTAAATGCTTGATAGGCATAGCCTAGAAATCTAGACGCCCCTAGCGGCAGCAAATTTATTTGGCAGCCAGGTGGGTCTAGCACTTCTCCGTCTGCTTTTTGTGCTGGAAACACAAAATCAGTCAGACCAATCACAGCGTGAGGGGTGGAGTCGGAAGCCGGGCTACCATGGCGACAGAGTTGCAACGGTTCCGTGTTAGAGGGAAACAATGGCTGCTGCTGCTGGCGAAAGGTTGTCTTTCGACTCGGCTTTGGCCGCAACTCTTAAAGACGTAAAGTTACATTTTTCTTTGAGAAAAGAACAAAGAACGGCGCTGAAGTCTTTCCTCGAACACTTCCCCATGGACTAATTTCCGTCGCTCTGACTACGTCAAAAATGTGGATATTTCAATCGGCCTATGTTTACTTTGGTCTAATAAATAGCGTAATTGCAGACGCATCCCCTTTCGACAGCTTTGGTAGTGACTAGGGATGGGTCAAGATTTAGAAAGTTTTGAATAGTCCGTAAATTATTAAAAATCAAATAGTTTACGCGACTATCGTCTTGTGTTAAAGATATTGGATATTCAACAGATATTCACACGCCGAATTACAGCAATCTGACGCGGGTGTGTACCTGCCCAGGTCATCATTTGGTCAATATTTCAATAGGCAAATTACAAAGTACCCTTGTTACGAAGGTCCTCTATCCTCTCCTCTGAGAGAGAGAGAGAGAGAGAGAGAGAGAGAGAGAGAGAGTGCGAGAGAGAGAGAGAGAGAGAGAGAGAGAGAGTGGTGTAAATGGACACAGTAGGAGAGAGAGAGCATTAATGGATACTCCCTATAGCAGGCCTGTTTTTATTTTATTTTATCAGAGACACACACACACACACACACACACACACATAAACACACATACACATAAATACACACACATGCACACATAAACACACACATACACGCACACATGCACACACAAACATGCACACAAACACACACACATACACATAAACACATGCACACATAAACAGGCACACACACACATACACACCGGTTAAAGGTGTCCATTTGTTTGTTTGTTTTGTTGTTGTTTACACATATCATTATCCTGTTTAGCATGTGGGAAGTGTGATGAGTAATTACTCCAGCGGTGTACCAGTCACATGACCAGTCACATGACCACTGTTAAGACTCCAGCCAGACCATAATAGCAGGGTGTGAATACTGACCCAGCTAACACACACACACACACACACACATTGCAGCGTTTAGCATTTTCAGTTAGAAGCAAAACTCAAACAAAATGCACTGAGGCTATTCCATAGACAAGCGAGATACACTGTGCATGTATCCGTGGTGTGTGTGTGTGTGTGCGTGTGTGTGTGTGTGCGTAATAGACCATCAGATTAAAAACCCCACTGAAAATAAGTGCTATGGAATAAGCTTGTAAAAAACAGTGTATGTTCTCAGTGCAAGCAGACACTTGGTTAAGTGGCCATTTAAAATAGACATTAGGGGTTTCACTTTCAAATCAAGCAGCTGTCCTTAACATCAGTTTAATTTGTTTTAATATGTTACACATTATATCCTGCGGCTTCAAACGTCACATAATAAAACCTATGTGTATTTAAAATTCTTAGCTTGGAATTATTCTCTAGACACAGTGTGTGTGTGTGTGTGTGTGTGTGTGTGTGTGTGTGTGTGTGGGCTGTCCCCGTCATTAAGCCGTTACCAGCCTGTTTATTGATTGTTATTTGGTTGTTTTGTTAAGATAATAATTGTCTCCATGGTCTGTGAAGCCTAATATTCATTCTAATGTGTGTGTGTGTGTGTGTGTGTGTGTGTGATTATATGCATCTGGATCTACCCACACGTGTGTGTTACATGTAAAGGATAACTTTGTGATATTTCAACATGACCCCTATTTTCCATTCTCATTTTGGGCCTCAGGGAATAATGCGGAAAACAATTTTTGCAATTGGTCCAGTTTTGAGTGAGAGGGATTCAGCCATCAGCTGCAAAACAGGCAGCAATGTAAATCTACAGTGTATTAGCGCCCCGTCAATGTACGTCCTCTAAAAGTGCTTGTTTTGCCACTGACAGGCTGACATTATGAAAATGATCCTTACAGAGAAATAAAACCTGTCTTTACCCTTTCGATTAGTGGGTTAGCGAGGTATGTTGCGCTCAAAGCCTGGGTTAGCTGTCATACGAAAGTCGCTCTCTTTTAGCATCGCTATATCACCATG
>JAOPJI010053978.1:0-14714 GCA_027122695.1 Merluccius productus
GGGTGGGGGTGGGGGGGGGGGGGGGGGGGGAGGGGGCTACAAGCGACGAGGAGTGGAGGTCATCTATATGTAGCCGGAGGCCAAGGAGAACGCACCGGGATCCCGAGATGATCGTCTCGCAGGCTGGACAGAGAGAGAAGCAAACATAGTAGCTAACCTCCCCCCCCCACACCCCACCCCCCACCTCTGCCCCCCCCAAACGCCATCTCCCCTCACAGAGGAAATGAGCCTGGATGGAGGGTGGAGTGTGGGGAGTCATCTAATGGGAAAAAAAATAGGGCTTTGCAGGGGCACGCATCAACAAGCACACAAGCGCTAATCCTGCAATGGGAGAAACACCTGTGGCTCGGCCCCGGAGGATGGGTTTTATTTGGTCTAAATGTCTAGCATGCGGGGCAACGGTGTAAGAAGCGGCACTGGGAAGCAACAAGAACAAGTCATATTTAGTTTGGTTCTCTAAAAACGTCATTATACACGGTGTGGCAGACCGTATAGTGAAAGTCATTTTCGTATGGATTTAGTGCTTGTACTTGTACACTGCTTACAAGTCAAGTGATGTGAAGCCCAATTAGAGGGATGCAAGCCCTCAGTCGGTCTCTCTCTCTCTCCGCACGCGCTCTGACTGACTGACACTAAAATACCGGACGGTAATTGGATAACAACAATTGTTGTTCCAGTCCTTGTCGTTCGAGGATCCAATTTTGCTCGACAATAATGACATCTTTTCAGAAACCCCGTTCACATATTACCCTATATACGTATGCCTCGCAGCGACTCTTCAAGGCTTGAACGTGAATTCATTTACGATTAACGTTGAGCTGGAAGATTGACAGCGTCGTCATTAACGACTACAGAGTTTGGACCGGTGGGGAAAAAAAGACAACTGACCTTTTTTAGAAAAGAGACAATAATAGCAGTGAGTCTAGGAATGTTAAACAATCACCTAAAACTAATTAGGACGTTTTCGGAAAAGCAAAGAGGAGGAGGATGCCATTCAATGAATAGAATTAACCTCATTCCTTAATAAAAGATTCCACAGTAGGCAACATCGCCGCCGACACTTCTAGCGAATGCACAATAGAGAGATAGACTAGAAAGAGATTGAAGCCGTGAATAGCAAGAGCGCCTTTATCTTCAGCACAACTTTACTTTTAAATATTAGAGTATTTTTTCTTTAAGCATTTCTATGCTATAGCAGCAGAACTTTGGAGTGGAGAGACGGCACAGCGCCTGGGCCGGAAACCAGAAGCTGCAAGGGGCGGAGTTACGCCTTCGCACGAGTGGATGAAGCTGTCAGAAGGGGATTTTAATAAGTGTACTGTAGAAATACAGTGGCCAGTCGACAGTGTTGATTTGAAACCTTCACAGACACTTTTGTACAGTTTTATGTTTGCTGTAAATAGCTAATTACGCGCTTACAGATCGCCGTCTCCAGCGACACGACCGGTGGAAACAGATGAAGCGAAAGAACGTGAAACGCCCGGTTCACCCAGATTTTCGCTCGGCTGCGATCCCACTTGAGACTATTCATCCAAAGTGTGATCGGTGAGATCACCAAACCGTCTTCCCCCTGACCCTCTTCCTCCTCCTCATCCATCTCTTTCCAGCATTCAGGAATTCCTCTTCTTCCCGTCGAATTCCTTGGATACTCCCCCCCCCCGCCTCCGGTCTCCCGCAGGTCCGATTCCGCTTCTCATCAAACATTCATCCTCTACCCTTTTGTCTCCGGGAGATCATTAATGCCCGCCTTGTGATTGGTCCGGACCGGGTGATGGATGGCACCGTGTCTTGGTTACCTCAGAGTTGCACAAGAGCCGTCTTTGTATCGCTACATTATTCATCATTCAACACTAGCGCGTCGTTAAGAGAACATGAATGACTCAAAGCAACCATGGCTACCCTTTGAAGCCCTTTGCTAAGAAGGCCATACAAAGAAACCACAACGCTTCGATTCGGTACACTTTGGAGCGAGACAATTAATTTATTGGATGAGTCGCCATAGCTCTTAAAGCACAGTAAACAAGATGCCAGGCAGTTCCTCCGATTGTCTTTTGGTTTGTTTAGCACGCTGCAAGGCTGCGTTATGACAAATTGAATCTCTACAACTGGAAAATTTCCATTCAGTCATCTTTCACACATAGGCTACTGCGTATCCCAAGCATAGAGTATCTCAACAAATTATTCTCATGCAAGAAATGCGTTGAAAAATCTGACAATTGGTTCTCTTCAGAAATGTACATGCATTTTTTTTGTCTGTCTTGGTGTCCGTCTTGGTATTTTCCCGACCCCAAAGCTCAACCCGGAGACGTGCTTAATTGTATTAGTTGTATTGACCTGGTGATGAAATGCTGCACATATTTAGTTCAGAAGTTGGACAATTGAGTCGCTCGTGTCTATGTGCTGCACATTCTCCAAGATAATTACTGCTGAGGTCGTGCCCAGTAGGATTACTGCATGATAGCACAAAATCAATCTGGACAAAAGACAAATCTCCACCACAGAACTACAGTGTGAAATGATGACTGTTGTGTGTTACATGTCAAAGTACAATTCAATGCAAGATGGGATCCGTTCACGGTTTGGAAAATAAACCGTATCCTATATCACACCACACTGAGAACATTTTGTTTTACACTCACAGGCAGACATTTGTTTATTTTTATTAATTTGCATTTCCTGACGCTAATAGGAAGACTAAAATCAATCAACGTCCCCTTGGGGGTTGTCTTTAAACAGCATCGATGAAGCTCCATTTCATGGGTGGCAGTTGAGCTTCAAACACCTCTATGGCCTTTTCCTTCAACACAATGTACAAATACAGCAGGAGCTGCAAAAAAGGAAGACACCCCTGACCCCTTGAAACCCCCTTGACCACCGCCCCCCCCCCTTGCAGAAGGGGGCTATGCATAATCCTTACCTCACACTGTATCCACTCTGACTACAATCAGACTGCTGGAGCTCCTGTGAGAGATGTTGTCAGGCCAGCGTGGCGTACCTGTGGACACCTCGGCCCAAAAGTGGGCAGCTCATTCACTCTGGCTGTGTTTGGAATGGCATACTAACATACATACTAGCATACTAACATACTGCCTTCTACACACTCCATGAGTATGTACTGCATACTGCCTACTAAATGAATGTATACCAGGTATACCATTACCGGCAGACCGTTCACACTCAAGTATACAGCCAAGTATCCCAGAACGCATTTCGCACCAACCGGCCGCGACAGCAGACTTGAAAGCAGGTTGAAAGCTGTTGTAATTTGACTGTTTATAAGTCACTTTATTGAGTTTTTATATTATTTTCGGTCGATAATTCACCCTGTAGATTTCCAATGTGTGGTCAGTGTTATCTAAAGGACGCCTGTTTGGAAATTGGCTCCAATGTTTTTCGGAGATATGAAGAGATGCATTGTGGGGCATTTGAGGCATTTGTCCAGTAAGCAAATGCGGCATACTCAGAAGGTCTTGCTACTCTAGTATACATCCGGGCTTACTATGCAGTGTGAACGCACTACATACTAGATTTGACGTCATATTTAGTATGAATAGTGCGTTAGTATGCGATTCCGAACACAGTTTCTCTCTCTCTCTCTCTCTTTCTCTCTTTCTCTCTCTCTCTCTCTCTCTCTCTCTCTCCTGTGCAGTCTTTCTTTGTTTTCCTCCCCTAAAATTAAGTTAATCACTTTAATTTAGGCTTCATCCAAACTGTTAGGGGGGCTGATAGTTTAGGCAAATTCTCGTATGCCAGATAGGAGACAGACAAGCCATCTAGGCTATTCTATGGATGTATTATAACACTATCAAATGTCCCTAGTGAGTAACCTGCATAATAAACCATTGCAGATGTAACAACATGTAAATCTTATTTGGGGCTAAGCTCCCCTAAAGGTCAAATCCTAGACTTGCCCCAGGTTGGCTACTTCCCAGTGGGAAAAGTGTCCTACCCAAAAAAAAAACAAAGAAGCATGAAGCATTCTGGGAAGTGAAAGTGAGAACATAGCCTGCTCCATCGGAGGAGCAGGTCTCGTTACCATCATGTCGTTTATCTGTTTATGAATACGGTGAATCGGTTAAGTCTTTGCAGATATCAACAGACCATATTGAATCAATTAGGCGAGTCATTAGAGAGAATTAGGCGAATCAATCACGTTATTGTCGGCAGTGCAGCAACCGTGGAAGAGGATTCGGTAAGTGAATGGATTCGTTGGGGATTAGTAAACACAGATAACAGGTCATTTCACTTTATAATGTTTAAATGATCCTTTCTAGTTGAGCTACCTCTTCATTAAAGTGCTGGCGAGAGAAGTGGCTCAGTGCTCAGCTATTACAGATCGCAGGTTTAATACATGAAGGCTGTTAGTGAGAGTCAGAACTCCACAATCAATTTATTTTGATTTGGAAATAATTTTAATTCCAAGTTCACAAGTTGAATACATGTATTTGAATGCTGAGCTATAAAGTTGGCTTAGTCATTTAAAGTGAGTCTAATTTCCAACTCTTCGGCTTAGAATATATTATTTAATATTCAAATAAGCTTTTCTTTATCATTTTGCATTAATCCGTAAGCCTCCAAAAGACTGGAGCTGTACGCCAGCGCAAATACAATTATTATACAGAAATAATCAACCCCCTGACAAAACACAGCACACGCTGACATCTATGAATAAAGGCGACCAGTAGATAAAAAAGAGATTACAACAAGGTTTGAAAATGACTCTGTAGCAGCAGAGCACATTACTCTAGACAGACATGTGAGTACTCTATCCACACTATGAGAGATACTTGAATGTGTCTGGTCGGGGTGTGAAATCCTCTGCTGTTCCTCTCTGAAACTGTATCATTATTGCTTTGCGCAAGGTTATAGCCAACACTCTTCTGTCACACTTTCCACCGCACAAATAATCCTTATCAGATATTTCAGCCACTTACCGTGTGCAAGAGGCATTATGGGCTGCCTGAAAACGCTTGATCGCACAACTGATACCATAAAGAGTGTCTCAAGGGAAGCAAAAATTATCCAGTAGAACAGTTTAAAAATAGCTCAGTCCACATAAATCCAGATGTATGGATGAATCCAGAGAATAATGTCATTCAGCAGATGCTGAGTGGGTGTGAGTCTTGGAAAACAGCTATGTGTTTTACTTATGTGCGTATTTGTGTCTCGTATCAGTGTGTGTGTGTGTGTGTGTGTGTCTGTGTGTGTATAATAAATATGTGCATAATTTTGTGTGTGAGTATGTGCAAAAGTGCAGATATGTGCGTGTGTGTGCATGTGTGTGTCTGTATGTTTGTATGTGTGTATGCATGCATGCGTGTGTGTGTGTGCGTGCATGCATGTGTGTGTATGTGCGTGCATGCGTGTGTGTGCGTGCATGTGTGTGTGTGTGTGTGTGTCTGCGTGTGTGTGCATGCATGTGTGTGTGTGTGTGTGTGTGTGCGTGTGTGTGTGTATGTGTGTGTGTGTTCGTGCGTACATGCATGGGTTCTTTCTGTGAGAGGAGGAGAAGCACACTGGACCATCAGGGGGTTTTAATCTGGCCTCCTGGTTCAGAGGAACTGAGCGATTCATCATCCTGCGCTTTAATCACTGATTACTGGGAGCTAATAAAAGCAAAATGTGTAATAACAGACCCAGGTGACAGTGAGGGAACGGAGATCAGGACGCTCATTAATCACCAAATATGAGAAGCCTCAATTAACAAAGTTGAGGATGAGTGTGAAGCAAAGCACCCACCCACCCAGACACACACACACACACCCACACTCACAGGCAGACACACACACACACACACATGCATGCGTGCGTGCACACAAACTTCCACACCAGCACCCACACAAACACACACACACACACACACACATGCGTGCACACACACACACACAGACCCACACACACACACGCATGCACGCACGCACACACTCACAGACACACACACACGCGCGCGCGCCACACACACACACGACACACAGAGATGTACACACACACACATGCACACACACACACACACACAAATATACACAGGCACCCGTACGTTAGCGTATGCTTTTCTCTAAAGAGTTGAAAGCAGCTATGAATATAGGCTACCCAAAGGAACTTTGTGGAGATAAGAGTGCTTTTAATGTGACATTCTATTATTATCTATCTCCAGCGTTACCATCCTACTTCCTCGGTGTGTGTGAGTGTGTGTATGAACTTGCTTGGGTTGCACTGTGGGTACCCTACTTTTCTCAGCTATACCACTTCCACCCTCTCGCTCATGCAGTGGCATTCATCCTCTGCTGATCTGCAGCACCTCCTCTATAGCCTAGAAGACTTTGAAAAGGAAAGCGCTATAGCCTCATCCCTCATCCCTCATCCCCCCCCCCCCACACACACACACACACACACACATGCACACACACAGACACAGTAACAGGTGAAGCGGACTCCCGTTTGGATGAATGGCTGGAGGTATATAGCCCTCACTACAGCACGGCCATGAGCCAAGTCATCCAGATCCCTGCTGTTGGCTATGCATGTGAACAGAGCAGCGGGGGGGCATGAGTCAGTCACGTCCTGACTCCTGAATCATTTACAATCATCAGCTCCATCTCCGCCTATGAACACGAGATTATAGTGATTCCAATCTAATATATATGACTGGGAAACGAAATAGCCCATAGTTGTTGTTGTTGTTGTTGTTAAGTGTTGTTTTTTTAAAATCAAAATGCAATATTAGTAAGGCCAGATATTGAGTGCTGATACGTCTGCCTCTCTAGACATCTAGATGTATTGGGGTGATTATAGTCCTATTGTTCTCAGGTTGGCCGTGGTGTGCGCTAATAGGTTGTCTATGGATGAGATATTCCTCCAGATTTGTGACATATATTGATTTGAAACGTTTAAATAGCTATGTTGCGAGAAATAAATCACCAAAGTGAGTCTTAAAGATAAATGACTTAGCCTACTTAAGTAGGATTAGGTATCGCAATATGTTTTCATTACCGTATTATAAATCGCCTACATGGAGCATAGGTTGATAGAGGATGGTCTGATCTCCGATAAGATAGGCTGTAACTTGAGGGGATTCAGAAATAGCCGACACCTAGGAATGATGATGGCATTGTTCGGCATATTTTGACAGCAACCCGGGGGTGAATAAAACTAAAGAATAAACAACACAAACCTAACGCCTAAAGATCAATCGCCATGAAGATGCACCACGATTGTCTCTTCTCATCTTCTTTCTAAAGCCTATTCTTCGTGTCCCTCTTTATTAAGCTACAACATATTTCACTTCTCTTTTTTTTTTTAATCAAACAAAGCGATTGGTTAATGAACGTGATGTCGGTTCTTCATATCCAAAGGTGTCATTCGTTTTGGCGCCTGTATAATTTACTTATACTACAATATTGCTCGTTATGGAGTTATGCTATATAAATGCACATCGACGAAGCATATATATAAATATATCTATGGTTATGTAAATCAAAGCAAACAATTAATCATCAGGAAAACGTAACCCGGTCCCTTACCTGTGCGGCGTTCCTCAGTTCCCAGCGATGCGGCGCACTAGATAGACCGTTAAGCAATGCATATCCTTTGAAAAAAATAAAAAATAAAATAAAACGTTAACGCTTATTGCTTGAAAACTATTTTTTTTATGTGTCAACCACAAAGTTGACCGAATCAATGGTTAAAGGGGACAAGAGGGAAAATTGCCAATCAAGTTTTTCGCGCCGTTGAGCGGAGGCGCGCGTGTCAGGAAGTGTCCTCGCGCTCTGCTGGTGAGCAGGAGGTGGAGGCGCGCGGCGCGGCTCGTGGGGACCTCGCTCTGCGGTCAGGTGCAGGACTCACCCCCCCCCACACACACACACACACACACACACACACACACGTCCATGTCCATGTACCTCAACATGGACGAGTCACGACCATCCCATAATCAACAATAAACAAAATAAACGCCAATGTGTGTGCTAAGAAACAAAATGTCAAAAAAACATTAGGTTTAAATGCAACTGGCGAATAATTATAACAAACCAAAAAAAAAGAAAAAGGATGAAAACGACCTATAGGTATGGCCTGCTACGTTAACAGACCACCTGTTACTCATGAAATCCGATAATCTTTAACGATATAGGCGGCAATATTTTTGTCAAAAAAATGCTGACATGCTCAGCAGCTCAGCCTGCTCAGCATGTCAGCATGTGTCCTCCAAACGCTGCGTAAAGATGCCACAGGCTAAGCAGCACTATAGGTTCAGCTGTAGATATCGAACCAGGGCTCTTTCCTCGACCAGGTGTGTTTAAAGTAAGAACATATATAGGATAGGCCCATATCTATCTATTTACTCTTGGACGGTGAGACTTAAGTTTTGTTTTGTTCAAGCCATTAAAATAGAAAAGACAAAAACGAACCAGCTCTGACAGCTATTGGTCGGAGGGTCTCTAGGGGTTAGGAAACAAGGATACAAGGTTTTGACGCGGCGGATGAGAGCGCGAGGTCAATCCCAGGTGGCGCGTGCGCTCACAGGGGGATGCGCGCTCGCGGTCTTTCTTCACAGGAGGACGTGTGTGTTTCGACCTTTTTTCCTCTCGCTTTTACGCCCAAAAATAGCTTGACACGACGAGTGACCGGCGACGGCGACATCCAGTGTAATAAGAGATTAATAATTCACATTGTGAGAAAGGCAATCATCTTCGAGCCCCCGACGCCGCGCGACACCGCCCCCCCGGCTCTCCTCCCCCCCCCGCGGGGTCTCACAATTAATTAAAGCACTTGTCGGCGCAGTGTGTCATCGCGATACTTCCAGGGTGATTTTCATCGTTGCCTTTGGACAGAGGTCGCGGTGTCAGGGATCATCACAGCAGACGTGTGGTTAGGGCGTCTGTCCTGCTAGACGGATGTCACGTCTGGAGCAATATTGGTGTCCAGCCTGATCACCAGATATGGATGCAAGCCTCATCACCAAAAGGCAATGAATGCATGATATGATATATGATAAACAAGTCTGCCATTACTTATAGGCCTTATCATCATCGGCTCATTCACGGCATTGTCAAAATAAGTTGCTAGTGAGTAAGTAGCCTATATAAATAAGTCATATATGATGATGTTATGATGTCACAACTGATCATGGTATAGCTGCAGCCACTACAACTACTGAAGAAAAAAATACTGCAATATTGCAAGTTTAACTACTATCTGAGTCTGTATTTGTGCTGTGAATCATAACGATGGATATCTACATCAATAGATGGAACTACTAAGTAGTGAATATAATTATCCATAATCGTCGGCCATTAGGGTGTTCAGTGAGAGTATATATCATTTTTGGCATAATTTAGCCTAGGTCCCTTGTGAATAGCTACGGTGAACTTGCAATAAAACTAGATAGATGTGCTAATTTCCAGGAAATTGACTTTTTTTATTTAGGGTCTGAAATCTATTGTTATGCCTACCGAAAGCAGCACAAATTATTTTTTATAGTAAACAAACTGCAATATAAGCGGATATCTTCAACAAAAAGAGTCATTCATGTATTTGAGATTAATGACATGCAGAACAGATCAGAAAAAAACTGCCACTTAATAAACTGCCGATTTAAGCAAAAATAGAATGGATATGAGTTTACAAGGTTAATTCTATTATTATTTATCACTGAACATGAGAATAGCTGGATGACTGAACGTTGCAATTGTTTACAGTGAGACTCACTAAGGAGGATGAATAGAGATTGCAGTGATTCATGAGAAGTATCTGTAACAAATCAGTTTATACACACTGGTACCCTCATTTAGAGAAGCACTTAGAGATGGATGGATAGATTTGGTAAAACAGATTTATTTATTTAACCCTACAGGTCTGAATGGATTTTTTACATTCACACTCTTCTTTGTGTGATTCAGTCTGAAGAGTGTGTTGTACTGTGTCCCAGATTTTATACTTTCCCAGTTGTTTCCAAGTCCTTTCAAACCAAAGGAGAGCACACAAACACACAAACCTTATGATTTTTTGCTAACTGTGAGGGAGATGAAATAAGGCAAAGACTGCATGAGACTGCATGATGATGAAGATCTACCGAGCCCAAATGAAGAAAGGAAATACACCTTGAAGGGAAATACTGGGAACAGAGAAGGATGTTATGGCAACCAGATGGAAATATTTAGTTACAGCATGAAGGTAGCAGGAAAACCTTGCACATAAGCCATTTGACAATTTTTAGCACGTGAACTACTCACCAGTTTTGAATAAAGAATAACATTGCATTGTTTACAGGCAACATTATTGATATTCTGATTAATACAATTTTCTTGGGTGATTATTTCCTATGCAGTAAAACTGAATAAGAAAAAAAAAGACAAGAGTTGGTATCTTCATTGACTGTCATATTTGGTTGATTGGCTACCATTTTTTTTTTTCAAGAATTCACAAAGACAATCCATGTCCTTGTTACGGTTAGGGGTACAATTTGTTCACCGTACGTTACCATATCACTTTCAAACAGAGCACGACATCACATCAGGTTATAATGGGATTGCACTGGAGATTCCCCAAGTACAAAAATACTAACATTGATCCTCTTTTGTTCTAGTTTAAAAATGCTCATTGTGACAGACCTCCACCTTATACCATTCTGAAATCCTATTATAAATATATGAAAGTGTACTGTAGAAAGTAATGAAGACTTGAAACAGAAAGGCCCGTATAAGCAAATGCATGCTGTTTTTTTATGCGACAGACGACCAAGGACAACAGCCACAGGTGAAGAACTCTCCGGTGGATAAACCAAACTTTGGGATTCCTCCTCCTCGTCCGCCTACTCCTCTCCATCCCCCGAGGGCTCCCTCCTCTCCTCCTCTGCCATGGACTCCACTGCTCCCTTGGATCCCGCCCCTTCTTCCTTCTCCTGCTTCTCCACGCCTCCCACTGCTGCTGCTGCTTCTCCTCCTCCTTCTCCTCCTCCTTCTCCCACCTCCGCCTCCTTCTCCTTGATCTCATCCTCCTCCTCCTCCTCCTCCTCCGGGCACTCCACCTGCTCCATGTCCAGCTCTTCAAAGGAGGAGCCGCTGCCAACCGACTTGTCCGAGTCCCTGTCGCTGAGGCGGGGCCCCGGGTGCTCCTCGCCGTCCGCTAGGTCCCTCAGGGGCAGCGCCGAGGCCAGGGAGGCGACCAGCGGCATCTCCCTGCTGTCCCAGGGCACGCCGCCGCTCACAGAGCTCACGTCACTGTGGGAGTCTGCGCCTGGACAGGGACACACACACATACACACACACACACACACACACACACACACCCAACACAACCAAGAGAAATGAGACGCAGTAGGCCTGCAAGTACATGACTGTATCTACACTCAAATTAGAGCAACCCGAGTTCAACAATTGTATCTGACACGTTAGGTAATACTTAAAATATACTGTTGACGATCAAATCGAAGGTCTACGGAGTTTGCGCTAAGCATGTTAGCATGACGCTAGTTTGGGCAAAATGTGACGACCGTTCTGTCTCCAAAACTGAAGCAGCATATGAAATGCAAGAGCAACGCTGGCGGCTTACTGCAATAACACACAGCCAATCAATAGATACAATTGCAAAGTACCTCCCTCAAAATTACTGGTGAGTGGTAAAGAATAAAAGAATAATGAAGGTTTAGGATGAATGGTGCATTCCTTCTCTGTAATTCGTAGTTGAGGCCTGTGCAGCTTTCACTGGACTCTATTGAGAAATTAATGCTAATAGGTTATTACAATGATGTCCGACCTGATTCCTTATGAGTCGGTTCCATTATTAAATCCCCGTCGACGGTCTGCACTCTAATGAACTCAGAGGATCCACAGTTCACTCAGAGAAAACTAATTCCTTAACAGAACCAATTCTCTTTCATTCTAATAGATTGCATTCAATATTAGTGGACCATTTGCGGTGGCCAGATAAAATAAATGAATAACGTGCAAATACAATAATGATCATAGCCGAACCGGACGTGACCACATACCGGAGCATAATTAAGAAATAATTAATATAAAGTCTCCTCCTCCTCGATATATCTCTTCTTCCGGCTGCCTTAGCCCTCTATATTACTCTCCCCCACACATCACACTGTGTTGGCACTAAACGTGCCACCTGAGACGGCAGCACAATAAACACCCTCACACGCATGCACGCGCACACACACGCACGCACGCACACACACGCACACACACACACACACACACACACTGTTATCCCATTCAAATCTCATCATTCTGCAGCAATCTAATTATCAGGTCGAGCCTTGAGCATGTCGTCCGAGATATAGAGCGCTGTGTCATCTATGAGAGGTTCCTTTAGGGTGTTATTTATAACTGTTGATGGGGGTGGGTGGGTGGGGGGGGGGGGCACTGCTTGTCACCCAGCAGGTCCAAACAAAGCCATCAAATCAAGTCCTCAAAAGAGTAGGTCTTACTGTTAATGGGGTCGGAGACAACGGCGTGACTTGGGGAAGGTGTGGGTAGATAAGAAGGACACCATCGTAAATATGCTCGCCGATCTGCTGTCACTTTTGAAAGAAGCCAGGCTTTTGGCGGTAATAACCGTTGTCCCAGCCGAGGCGGCCATATTTACAGACATATACAGCGGCTTCGGGGAAGAGCGGAGAACAAGGCAGAACACCCTGGGCGCTTTAGGTGAGTGAATAAAAACTCCTCTATGAGGAAACTAAACAGGATCATTTTACCTCTCTCGAAAAAACGGAAAACAACCGAAAAGCGCCGCCCCAATGAATCCAACCGTGTTTTGGAAACCATTTGCCTAAATGAGTTACTAAATTGGGCCCGTTGGGATTTTTAGATGAGAATCGAGGTCTTAAACCGGTTGCAACAGAGGAGGAAGTAATTAAGCAGGACAGAGGCGTGGTGAGAGAGAGAGAGAGAGAGAGAGAGAGAGAGAGAGAGAGAGAGAGAGAGGGAGAGGGAAAGAGAGAGAGAGAGATAGACAGACAGACAGACAAACAAAAGAAAATAAAGCAACATTTGTTGTCTGTGAAGTCTGATGAGGAGCCTAGTCTGTGCGTTGTTTGTAATAAAGATGCTTAATTGAGACTGCTGCAGAGCCCTGCATATTTCAATAGATCTTCATATGAGCTGCATCATAAAGCCGAACACTTACACAGCAACACTCTGGAAGAGTCGTTCATCATGTGTTTCTTGTAATACGAGGAAGGGTTGGCCACTGCAAATAGCATCTAATTACACAGACTTGTGTTCCTTAACAAGGGTTTACATATAATATAGTTAGTGTAAATTCACAATAAATAAAACCAATAATTACACACAAGTCTATGAACAATTGTGGCTTCACACGTTGATATCACTGTATGCATACAGTATATATGTACATGTTTGTGTGTATGTGGGTTTCTTGTTAATATGTACTTCCTTCCTTTCTTCCTTCCTTTCATAGATTTCTGCAAAGATTATTCGATTCATGGATTAACAGATAATTATTATAATCATGGTGTGTGGTACGTTAATATCCCAAAAATACAATCGGGGTCGCACCCAGGGCCGTACCCACCATTGAGGTCACCGAGGTCCGGACCTCGGTATTTTTTCCGAGGTGTATATAATAAAAGTCATGAAATAATTGCCAGAAATGACTTTACTTTGGTGCGGCAAAGAAATTGTACCACGCCAAAATTACGACTTGCGCATCTGATCACTGCGTCATTGCTTGTGTGTGTGGGTGGGGGGGGGAAGTGGATGATCTTGTCGTTACAAACTCTTTGATTGTCAACAACTTCAGGCAGCGCCAGGACCAGCTCCAGGACCAGGACAATTAAGGACCAGGATCAGCGACAGGCAGCGCCTGAATCCATGTGAAGCGTGATACAGCTAACTAGAGAGGTGCACTAGTGGACTAACCCTAACCCCTTAGCTTCACTAGAGTGAATTAACTAACTAGCTAGCCAGCAATGGTAGACTGATAAACTTTTAGGATGCTCAGCTAGCATACCTATCATAGCATGGTCGCCATCTGCCATTTTTGTTTACACTAAAGTCACATTTTTGATTGCACGATTGCGATTTGCGAGAGTTCGAGTTTTGAAAACCCGGACTGGGTTGTTCGGGAATGGGATCGGTTAGTGTGTGGTGTGCTGTGTTGGCCAAAACGTTGCCTTCCACACATTTAACAACCAAAACAGTCAAATGTATCTTCATCTATCGTTATGTGTGTGGTCTCTATTCAATTCATCATGCATTCAAGACATCACTTTGGACTCTGGTAACTTGTGATGGCATTTTCTATTAATAATGACATTTTCTAGACTAAATGATTCATTGATTAATCAAAACAATTACCGTTAGATTAATTGACTATGAAAATAATCATTAGTTGCAGCCCTTCTTAATATATTATTCGCATTTGACAACGCAGGTTGTATTCATTGAACAATTTTCATTACTGCTCTATGACGCTACAACTTTCTTCATAATCTCTCTGTCAAGTAATGACACCCCTATAGGAGGCGGTTTGGAAAGTTAATTTAACCTCTCTGTGCAAGGGGAGGCTGCAGTGAGGAATGTGTTTACGTCTTCCACCGAGACAGCTCCACATCACGGGCTGTTATCGCAATTATTACATTTGTCACACACGCAGGCAAATGTGAAGGTACGCACACACACACACACACACACACACACACACACACACACACACACACACACACACACACACACACACAC
>JAOPJI010053982.1:0-14711 GCA_027122695.1 Merluccius productus
GAGAACAGAGTTTGCACATGCGTACTGGTGTGTACAGACAGACACACGGACACTCCTCTTTTATATATATAGTAGATGATAAATGTCTCTAAAGTTTAATAAGACGGTTGAAATTTAATTGGAAAAATTGCTTAATTTGAATATTTCTAATTAAATGCATTTTTAATCATAAACCTTCGGCAACGCTATTTCTAATTGACACACTAGTAAATTTATGCATTAAGAGTGAATGACAGCGAATATTCTGTGCAACGATGACGGTAAACAACCTTTCAAAAATTCAATGGAAGGTGTGAAGCGAGGAGGGCACGCACCCCTTTGAAACACCATATCGCTACTTCAGTCAGAGAGTATGATATTTATAGGGACAAACCAATCTTTAATAGTCACATTATGAAGCTGAAATTTTTATAAAGTACTAGGTAATTCTTTTAAAAATTTACATTCAGTACTAACAAAAATCAGCTATTATCAAGAAAATACTATTTGTGCAATTTTACAATGACAGCGACAGGATTATGTAACGCAGTTTTGACATAAAAAAATTCACCACAACATCCAGTGGCACTAGAGTCGTCTGCTACCATATAGCCAAACAACCCGTATAATCCCAAAATTGACAAAGTTGTCAAAAGAACGATCTTAAAGTTAACTACAAATACCTAATTTGATTCTTAATGAAGTAGGTCTGATGTCGGTATATCATTAAAAAATTGGTTTGTTTAATTATATCAAAAACACAACTTAATCCTAATTTTGCTCATCCACACACATACAGGGCCGTGGATAAGTGCTTATATTCCCAACAGAATTACTCTCAATATTGCGCACTAATATGACCAAATATCGGGATTTTTCAAAGATGAAAAATGTTATATTTTGAGATGAACACTTTGGAATTACCCAGAAAATAACCAAAATAGTCCTGATTCAGACTAATCATAAGCCGAAGTGAACTAAGCATGTTCTCTTATCGGCTTTATAAATTCGCCTTTGAGTAACTTATTTAGGCGGTATAAACAAACAATATACATAGCATAAAAATTGCCGTGTATTATTTGTGTTCAACGGAAGTTGTGTATAACGTTGTATTGATGAAAACCGATTATTTTTATTCGGTGAACTAAATGTAATATGCTGCAAATTAATTAACACGAATGCACAATAGACTGTTTAACAATATGTCAAATTGGCAACAGAGTCGTTGTCCTAGTGACACTTGCCTTCAGATTATCGAAATGGTGACTGAGCTGAGCGCGTTTTACCTATGAATCTCTAGCTCTATTTCCCCATAGTAATTGTTTTTGTTAATCCCGTGTTTTGATTTAACTGTGCAGGCTTTATAGTGCGACATCCGAATATTGTGATGTGTGTGCGTTGCTCAGTTAACACAAGTACGGCGTTATATTTTGCTATAAAATAGTAGAAGGTTATTTGGACGTTATTCAATATTGACTTCTACCTAATGTGCTAGTATTTTATTCAGCCGAGACAGCGTTATACCGAAGCTTAACATCCGTTCAATAATGAAATGTTATTTACCAATGATTTTCCTAGACATCAAAGAAGTGTACATGCATTCAAGTGGAGACTGTTGAGCACGTCTGTTTCGCGTGGTAAATTAACAGTTAAAACGATCCACGTGTCCCGTGATTTTTGGGTTTTTTGAGAACTCAAACCAAAACATATTACAACACATCTTGAAATCCCATAAATGAATCACTAAGCCTCGGATTACCAGTAAAGCCTGCATAAGCATTAGCACGCTATAAAGCACCACCTCGTAGGAATCACACTTGGCCAAAGTATTGTTAATTGTTGGACGGTTTTAGACAGTTTTGTTTCCATTTGAAATGCAACAAAGTAAATATGACCCCATATCAACTACTATTCCGCAGGATGAGGACGATGCCACTCCAACCAAGACTTCAGCAACTCATCCTCTTCGCAACGAATTGAAAGATGAAGACGATCTTCTTCTGTATGAAACTCGAACGCCAACCAAACCCAAAAAAAGAACAGCTTCATCATACAAATTTGTGCGTATATTCACATTTGGATTGTTGATTGCTATCGTGGCTACATTGTTGGTGTTGTGTACCTATATGTGCATCACGACTGAATGCCAATCGAGAAACTACAAAGACCTATGTGAAGATGGATTTTGTTACGAAATTAATGTAGATAAATTCCAAGACTCAGACGGCGATGGCGTCGGTGATTTTATTGGAATTAAAAATTCGCTCAAGTTTCTCCGAGAAGTTGGAGTACAGACTGTTATTATTCCGTTGGGGTCGTTCGCTAGTAGTGCTGTCCTCCACGACGAAGAGTCCTTTAATGCACTAACCAAAGAGGGTATCAAAGTGGGCATCTCCACTGTCATCCGTCTTGATGACTATTCGCCTTCGGCCGCCAGCTTGAAATTGTTGAATAAGATCAACTCCACCATTTCTGGATTTATCACCGTTAGAGATTCGCCTTACTTTAAGGATGACAACGCTTGGACGAACGACATCAAATGTTACATTGTTGTTTCATCGCCTAACGAAATCAATAGTATAAGCAACAATTGCAACGGTACCTACTACGAGCTCAAGAACATGCTTAGTTTCACTCCTGAGCTTTTGACTGTGCTCAACAATTCCGTTGTCACAAATACATCTGTGAATATCCTTTCGCTTGAAGCGTTGGACAGCTCATCGGCAGACAGAAACGACCAGTTCTTGGCTTCGCTTGTTTACGCCAGTCTCACCAACGGAGCCATCTCCATTAGAGCTGGTGAGGAACTTGGAGTTGACCCCCGTGGTAACTACTCTAAAGCTCTCAATTCGGCCGACAGTTTTCAAAGTAAAGCGTTCGCTCTCATGAAACACATCAAGAATAACCGCCAGTATTCTCCTAAGATTGGTAGAAAATGTGCTATTGAGTATGTTGCTATGGACGCCTACCCCAACGTTAAGGCGATTCTAAAGAAATGCAATGAAAGTGATCACGTTGAAGCTTTCCTCGCTATGTACAACGCTGCCGCTACCAACAACGTCACTCTCTCTATCGATGGTGCTCTCAAAACCAGTCAACCTGTGGCTTCCATGAAAGTTCTTTTCCAAGTCACCGATGCCGGTTATCCAACCATTCTTCCAAATGACGAAGTGACATTACCCGCCAAGTCCATTGTAATGTACTATATCAAGTACAAGCCTGCCGAGTCTGCATGAGACTACTACGCCAATATCTCTTAGAGCAATAATTCTGGTGGCGTTTGTTTTATTCGAAATCGCATCTGTCTATTTGCGCCTTTGTTTATTCTACCTTTTTAATACAAAAGCGGCTGAATTCTCCCATTTAAACGCACCATGGAGTGGTGGCTTTCGCTTGTGTGATACATTATGGTTTTTCAATGTTAATGAAACATGCGAGGTGATGCTTTTACACGCAGAACCGTGCGGCTTTAATTTTAATATGGGCCAAGTTATGGGTGCATGAGTTTTCACTCACTCTGAATGCAATAAAACGCACTAGGTTAGGTTGAGTCAAAAATAATGTCGTTTTGGTACATGTATTTGTGTTACTCTTCACAATTCGTCAAATGATACTGAAAAATGAATTGTGACATAAATTCACCTTACTCGGCAACGATGTTTTCCCTAAATATCACACAATTTTAAGGACATCAACCTTGTAATTGTTAAGGTTGTGTCAGTTAAATTTGTTAATAGTGCATAATTTTAAAATCTCATTCGGCAACTACAACTCATACTCAAAACACACTATAATTACAGTCAAATTTGAAAATAATTTTTGTGAATTAACCACGCGAAAAAAATCGATTCAAAACACTACGTCGGTCAATAAAATCACAACAAACCCTAACAGTTGGTTAGAATTCCAATGATTCTTTGGTGACATTTTGTAACTCTAGAAGGTCATCGAATTAATGAAATTCCCGCCACTATGGTTACTTTTAAATGATGCGACAGGAACGTAGCTGACCAAGGTGTAGAACTTGTGAGCGGAGTCTTCATCTTCAGCCAGTTTGCGTTCCATTCTCACGCGTACTCGGACAGGCACCTTGCGTTGGCCTTTGCTCCAAATGTATTTGTTGAGTTCACCGTCAACTTTAACTAGGGGCGTCAACATATTCTTCTGGGCGAAAAATTTAATTTCCTTGATGGCACGGGTGGCGTGTCTCTTGTGGGAGCTTAATAACAGTTAGGGTCAATAAAAGTGGCAGTATCGCAGTGAAAAGTACATATTGTACAATCGCTTGTGTAGATTGATGGTGCACTCGCGTACAACCTCAGTCATTTCAGCCTTCTTTCCTGCCCTAGTCGACATAGTGGTATCCTCGTGAACTCGCCGAATGCTGCAACGAATTCATCCGAAGCGTGTCATAACCATCAACGCTGATTTTTTTATTAAATGCCACGATCTTCTATTGGTCGACTAGTTGAGACAGTTCTTGTTGATATTGGGTTTTTTATTTAGGTGTGCATTAGCATTTTAATGTCAATGTTGGCACATGGTCACCTTTGAATAATTTCTCTACTGAAAACTCTCCCTCTCATTCTGACCACACATCTGACTCACGTAGCACCATTCGACCAAATGTCAAACATTTTTTAAAGGAAGAAACCAATATATTGGTGTGCGCATGCGGTATTTTGTCTTCTTCGGGCAGTTTAAAGGTTAAAGTAGCATAGTTGATAGCATAACAAACGCTCAATGGCGTTGTTATGGCAAGTTTAGTTTACACGATTTTTCGTGTCCAAATAACCACATCTAGTTTAAATTGCGCAATAAGTGTTAAACCCGATGCAGTTATTATTTATATTTTAAAATGTTAAATTTATATTCTTTAAAATGAAGTTAGTTGAGTATATCTTGTGATATCTCATAGTTTTTCAATTTTCACGATGTGCAGCTTTGTGACGTGAAAATTTTTCGAGTCGCCATTGATTCGTATCTTTCCATCAAAGTATTTCATTTTAACTTAAAATAAATGTTAAAAACATATTAAAAATTAATGATGAAAATTAATTTTTTTTTAATGTTAAAAACATTAAAAATTAATGTTAAAAACATATTAAAAATTAATGATGAAAATAAATGAAAAAAATAAATGTTAAAACAAATGATAAAAATAAATGATAAAAACAAATGATGAAAATAAATGATAAAAACAAATGTTGAAAATAAATGATGAAAACAAATGTTAAAAATAAATGTTAAAACAAATGATGAAAATAAATGTTAAAAACAAATGATAAAAATAAAGGTTAAAAACAAATGATAAAAATAAATGCTAAAAACAAATGATAAAAATAAAGGTTAAAAACAAATGCTAAAAACAAATGATGAAAATAAATGATAAAAATAAAGGTTAATAACAAATGCTAAAAACAAATGATGAAAATAAATGATAAAAATAAAGGTTAAAAACAAATGATAAGAATTAAGGTTAAAAACAAAAGATAAAAATAAATGATGATAATAAATGTTCAAAACAAATGATTAAAATAAATGACGCAAATAAATGTTAAGAATTTGAAATAGTTTCGCATCTTCTCTGCTTATTTCTTAATCTTTCAACCTCAGGGAATAAAAGGGGTTTCATTTGATTATTTAGTTTTATATTTGAATTTTAAACGATTAACTAGTCTTTATGTCAATAAATAAATGCACAGTTCTATAGTTTATTTCCGGCCTAACAGTTAAATGTCAATATCCCCTAAATAAGAATCTTAATGTTGACAATACAGCTGATGCACTCTGCACGATACGTGCAGAAAATTGATAAACTGAGGACCGCAGTTAATGCTAGAAAAACTTTTTAGACTGACAAACCAAGCTGATCAAATTGTAGCAGTTTTATTTGGACCGCCACTTGATCTTGTTGGCACAATTTCTCAGAAAATGAGACAATACAAGAACAGTTATAAGGCAACATTCTCTACGCGAACAGCTGATTGAATTTCTGAACTACATCCATGAATTTGGTATTATTATAGACCTTCTTTATGGTATCAAGGAGATGAGGTTTCATGGTCAATAGGAAAGTTCTATTGGAGTCTTTGAGCATAACCAGCACCTGGACCACAAGCATCTACACACAGCTGTCACAATTAAATCACTGTTGAACAGATTCACGTTGTATTCATTGATGAATTTGGTGATGAAATCGCGGAGTATCTCCAACACCATGTCACTAGAAGAAAATAGGTGGCCAGTGAACAATTTATTGGTGGTTACTGGAAATTGTTTCGTGTGGTGGCGTCAAGTGACTCCAAATTGGCGCCAATGCTGTAGCTAAAGAGCTCATTCGCTATAATGTGGAGACTTAGTATTGCTGTGGGAAAGGGTTCAAGTGTACCTAGTCCAAAGAGGGTTTTGGTGTCGAGATTGAAAGGTTGTTGTTTGAAGTGCACAATACAGTACAGGATTTGCGAGAACAACACTCCAAAGTCCCGTAGGACGAGGTGAAGGTCTTTGGTTTTGGCGAATACAGTTTTCAAGTAGAAGAAAACCTTCGTATTGAATTATTCGCACGGTCGCCACTCATATACATAATCAAATAAAAAATATTACTGCCAAGGTCGTACGCACGGGCTGAAACGGGGACAAATAACTAAAGTTTATTATCTCAATGACGAAGTGTCTAAAGTCGCTAGAACACATCATGCATTTCCATAACCACTGCAATCAATAGTACTATAGGTGTGGAGAAGGAGTCAACGAAAAGGTGTCTTCAAGGATGATCTAGGTGAGTTGTCATAGCGACAGTAGTGGGCCAGTAAAATTACGACAAATTGACAATCTTTATTGGAGTGGTGATAGAAGAGAGTGGTTAGACCGACGAAGAACTGAGCGAAGAACTGCTTTAGTTTGCGTTTGATGAACTCGTCACGCTTGAAGTCAAGCTGAGCCATTCCGCAAATGAACATGTCCAAGTAGAGCAGTTGATACTTCTTGGCGTTGTCGGGAAACTTGGTTTTATCTTGGGGGAATATGAGCATGTCAAGTATGGGTGGTAGTAGACAGTTGATGTCCAACTAAATGTGAGCATAATTCGACAAATATACACCAAAGAGACGTTGCAACCTTCGAGTAGAGAATACTGCTCGCAGATTTGACCAGTTTGGCGACAAACCAATATAAAATTCTATTAGAAGAATAATTTGCATGGATACAAGTGTGTTCGTAGCTGGTTACTTTAATGAGTCCGGATGATTTTGAGCGAACACTTTTCTAATGACGATTATCAGTTGTTTAAAAAAGACGTTTAGCGAAAGTTTGAGTTCATTAAGAGTGCTGGACGAAGGGTCGATTTTCTAAAGTCACCACCAATCATTGCACGCCAATTGCCGCTACATTTAGTTGAGTATACAACTTACACATTGGACGATAGTATCATCGATTTCTTTGAGGAATGTTCTTAGCACTTTGTGCGGTTCTTGCGTCCAATTAGGTTTGTTCTAATGGCATTGAATGTGAGTTGTTATCAGGAGTGACTTACGATTTTGAAGAAGTTGGCAAAATCTTCGATTATAAAAAGGCTTCTACATTCATAAGTAGTATCAGTTATCAGCATTGACAATCAACCACATCCAAAAATATGGAGTTGACCTTTACAGTTCAATTTCTTGTAAAATTAAAAATTAATTTTTTTTAAACTGTCTTAGTACATAATAGCATTGTATAGTCATAACACAGTTCAATCACACTATTAAGACAGCGTAGCATGTTGTCGTACACTTGTAATTAATAGTTTAATAGTTGACATCTGTGGCACATTATAACTAGAGAGTGTGATTTTTGACATTTATACAACAAACTGACACTTAAACTAGTTGTCCACATGATACATTCGCAGTTGAAAAGAGGTACTTTGTAAAGTCTGCCAACTCGCCAGAACCAATCGCATGTGGACTGAAGTGGCAATTCAGCCACAGTACGAAAATAGTCCCCAAGTTAGACCTGTAAATGTGACTGCAGAGTTGATAGTTGTTTTGAAGGAGATTGGGCCACACGAGAGCAAGGTATCTATAGGTTGGAGTTTTGTGATTCGCACAAACATTAAAATCATCATTAGTATCCTACCTGCTAGGAAAGTTTATATTCAATGCAAGTTTTTCAACCGAGGTCGAAAGAAGCTCCTTATGAGCAGTGTCATTTCTGAGACAGAAATGAACCAACAAATATCAAAAGAACAATACATCGTCCACGACTTTGACACCTTTATAACAAACTGCGAAACCACACTGGACATTTTGAATAGGACGTTGCCAAAACGATCCACTGAATTCGAACTAGAAGACGCGGTGGAAACGATCAGTTCCAAATCCGCGCAGTATCTTGACAAAGACTCGACGCTGTACCTGACTAAAATTAGCTCGGCCAACAAACCAAGTCTCACTCGCCAAACTTGTGTTGATCTATTATTGTTGAGTAAATGTCCAATATGTAATTGGTGAAAACGAGGTTCTTAATTTGGATGACCGTATTGAAATGGACTGCAAAGAAGTTCATAAAGAGCGTGCACAGCTACGGGGCTTACCCACGAATAGATTGATGAAAACAATCGAAACCTCCGGGTTATTTTTGACCACATCAAACACTCCCACCAGCACATTGGTAACAAACAGTTGTTCATACTTGTGTTGGAAATCATCGTTGATGCCAGAGTTCTTGGAAGAGGTAGATCTACACATTGAACAAACCATCAACTATTTACAAAATGGTTCGACGTTCATTGTGTTAATGTGTGTAAATATTGACCGATTTTTAAAATGGGCAAACTTTAACGCGACAAATACCTCAGAGTGTTCACAGCAGACACGAACATGCTTTGCAACTTTTGAGCCAACAACTTCGAGGTGCACCTCACAGTGAGGTAGTGCAAAAACAGCAAGTTTGCTAGTTGGAAATAGCGTTTTAAGGGTACGAACCGGCAATTACTGTTGACCAATATTTTCCAGCCGGAATCACCAGTCCCCAGCTGGCAGTTTTCAACCACGTAATTCAGTCTTAGTAGCATTTCTTGTTCCTGTCAATTACATCGATTTCCAACAACTCTTCCGATCAAAAACCAATTACCAGTTGATCATAGAAATGGTGGTGGGTGTGTTTGGTGAGAGTCACAATAAGCGTCATCATGTGGTAAATGCCCAACTCTTTCAGTTGGCAAACCAGTGAGAGATCGAAATAGTTTGATATCCTACCAAAGGTCAATTGCTTAATTATATGCATGGTTAGTTAGTGAAAACAACAAATATTTCGCAAACCCAACAATCACCCATTGGAGTTTGATACTACCACATTGCATCATTTGTTTAATTGCGCGTCTAAGGACGTCGCGGTTCCCACTTTAACCATTGATCAAATTGGATCACAATTAAATATGGTAAATTCTTAAATGTAAACTTTTCAACTTTTCTAGAAATAGATGTTTGTGGGGTAGAAAACGGCGTACGCGACGTTCAAGACTTGACTTGAGTCGTGAGAATAGTCACTCCCGAATACATACCATTTTATAAACGCGCCGGATCTCTCAGGGTCGTCAAACGCGCATGAACATTGAATACCCACCAAGGCTATGAGTTGTTCGAATATTGTGGCGTTTTCCGGCAATCTATAAGCCCATTGGATGACTAAGGCGACACGTAACTATTACTGCGACGGAACAAAAGTCTCTCCGTCCAAAGATTCGATGAACTTTTGCATCTGTTTTATGTAGAATCTAATGTTATTCATTACCGATTTAAAATGCAAAACTCAGCCACCTGTCTGCGTTATAATGAATGATTGACGGGGATTGTATTTTGGGGAATTCGTTCTGAACGTTTAAAGTGCATCCACCCGCCAAAAGTCAACAATCAACTTACAATGTATGGCTTCAGTTCGTTGGCCAAGAATTCAATGAGCTCAATGTTAGCTCCCCATTTAGTGGAAATGGTCACCAAGCAACCAACAACGAGACCAAAGCGCTTCAGTTTGAGTTCCTTGGAGTGGTTGTTCTATGAGTGTGGCGAGTGAGTAGTGTGGTGACCGCACAACTACCTTGATGTGTGCAAATAAATGCTGAACAGTCTCATTTATGAGACTCCAGCAGGTGGTGTGGCGACGGTCGCTGTTCAACTGGTTACTGTTGGACACGATGTATCTGACGAAATAGAGTATGAACACGAGGATTGAAGGTTGACTTGTGGATTCGTCGAAACATTGTCGTTCAGTGTCACGACACCATTTCAATAGAATCTCGTAGATATTGTTGAGCTAAATAGCATTGAATACTTCGATCAGCCTTTATCCAGATGACGTACAATAACGTTGTTATTGCAGACCAGCGAATGAAATAGCAGGTCAATGCAAGCGCATTTTCTGTTGTTTTTCCAGAGCAGCATATCAAAGGTGTTATCCTATGTGTACAGTCAAATACAGCTTATTATATACCATTTCATC
Organism: Merluccius productus; assembly: GCA_027122695.1. NCBI lineage: Eukaryota > Metazoa > Chordata > Actinopteri > Gadiformes > Merlucciidae > Merluccius > Merluccius productus. The sequence continues at coordinate 10,459 of JAOPJI010053982.1, forward strand.
ATAAATGTTCAATCAGTCAATTATGGGTAACACAATTACCGAACTATCGTACAACATTAGTGTGGGCTTCAGATACAAATTGAAAACGAAATCTTCAACCACCGTTTTCATAGACACTTTTTCGTGGTACAACGGCGGAAGTGTTGACAACAACCAGCTATGGTACAACAAACAACCCCAATAAACCATGAACATCAGGTGTTTTGTGTAGTAGGCCAATGGGTGGACCGATTGGCACACATTCTCGAAAATGAGTGTTTGGAGTTGCTTCGGTTGGACTCCAACCCACTGCTTCATTATGTCAGTCCACGTCAGCATGGACTTTTGAGTGGAAAACAGCTGTTCAATGAACGTGGTTGATAGCAGCGAATTGCACTGCTCCTGATCATTTGGAGCCGACCAGCATTTAATTTGGCTAATATTATCTTAAACTAGAATTTGTCTATTAGGTGTACCGCTTCAGGGTGTCTAGAACGACTAGCATGTTGGTGCAAACGTGCCGATAGGATAATAGGGCTGTTTTTGGTGAGAAATCCGTCGTCTCTATTATTAATCAACTCTACACAACCACCCATACAAAATATGTACTTTGCTGGGTGGACAAATCACTTAAAAAGGCCATTGTACTGCTTCTACAAAGCACCGTCAAGTATTCTTTAGTTAACTGCTACTACTTTAATTGTGAATAGATCAATTTGACGTCTTTGAACAAGTCTGATTTTTTGCGAAAGTGGAAGTGATCAAAGGTAATGTCAACAGCTTCAGTTGTCTCTTCGCATGAATCAAGTGTACCTCTAAAATGGCAAATTTAATGAAAATTGCCAACAGGCGCCACTCACTTTGATATATTAGAGTAAAATTTCAGTGTTTCTTCTACATTGGGTGTTTTCAGTGAAAAATTATCGCAACATGCAAGTATGGCGCTATCCCAATTTTCCATACTGCGCTAGTTATTTCCAAAATACGTTGCGCCGGCGCACTGTGGGAAATAAAAATTAATTAATTCATTTTATCTGACTGATCACGCCAGTAAAAAGAATAATGTTTGGAAACTGCCTGATTAAAATGTGAGTCGCTTTTCAAATTAATAAATGTGTGGTGCAATACTTTCTGGGATTTAGGTCATTTTACGGCACTTCAATACAAATTATCGTATTTTTGGTGGCATTGTTTGTGGCACGCTAGCCTTGGTCTATATTGATTATTTCGACAATTGTCTAGTCTCCAACTCATCGTTTAGTTAAAAAAACAACATGGCGGCAATTCGCGAAACTTCACAAGTATGCTGTAAACCCTTAAAAGTTTCTAAAAGTGCGCGAAATAATTGAATTTATATGAAAAATGTTTACTTTCGCAAACACGCTAATTAAATAAATGAAAACCCCTAAATCGAATTTACTATTTATTAGTGCGCTTGCGCAACAAAATACTAAACTAGCGTTTTATTAGGTCGCATATGATAACCCACCAAACCTTTGGCATTATTAAGTTTGCTTGTTATATTTGAGCATTTAAGCAGGCGCTTCATCAGTGCATTATGCTCGATTTTAAAATTTGTCGCCGTTCAATGACCAAGGTTGCTTAACCCTCGAACACCTGGCAACAAAATTGCACGAATACCCAGAGAGGACCACAGTGGTCACCTACAGGTGTTCGAGAGTCAACATCAATATGATGCAACGGTCAACAAAAACAACTTGAATGTGTGTACCTGTTTGAAGATTCAAAACGCAAAATCATACCAACCAAGTTCATTGATTGTTTTTGTACAACACAACAAGTATACCTTGAATAAACTATTTCATTTCAATGCAACCATGTATGGATACTTTCACAGGAGTTGAGAACAACAACCACCTATTGAAAGTAGGTATTTTTGAGTCAATAACATTTAATTATTGTTGTCAGAACTAAAAATGGTGTGATTTTTCAATAGAAATTTCAAACCAATCTATTAACTACGCGAAAACGCTAGGCAAGTTCCGGTAAACGCCAACTGAATTCAGTCGTTTCATTCAACAATAAAATCAGTTGTACGCTGGTACTGATCGTGCAAATTGGTGGTGGCTAGTGTTCTATTTTTTCCCACTTTCCACATTTGAAAATTGTTGAATCTAACTCGATGACCCAAGTGGTTTTCATTCATTACTACTGGAGACGTGTGAGGGACGTTGGTTATAATGTGTGCTTGTGTTTAGAGTAGAGTAGTTCCTCATGTTGCCGAAAGTGAAAACCAGGAACACGCCCGAAACAATGACGCCGTAATATATGAGAATAGACACTTTCCAAGGATAAATGCTCATCAAATATGCCTATTGTTTCTATCGATTTTTTCATTGTCAGTCTTGGTGCTGATAACACAGTCAGTGAAACCCTATTCTTCTATGGTGTCCTATATGATGGCAGTGAATTGCATCATCTTTATTATAGCCACAATCACATTTGTAATCAGGTGTACAAAATATTATTCCAGGTTGCCTAGTGCGCTGCGAAACCTATATATAGTTGCAACTGCGTTGGTTAATATTTTCATTTTGGCACTTACCTCTGGAATAGCAAATGTAGTGATGTTTCGCTCCGGGATCTACTTGCTCGGAGTGGCAGCACTGCTCACCATCATCAACTCCGTCATACTACTCGCTATGGTGATAGCATTTATGACCAGACTGATCAAATCTGTACACAATTACTCATGTGAATACACACTAACTGATTTTAGCACGGTGAGGACTGCATGCTCACAGATTAATGTTTTTAGCGTACCAAAACTCATTCTCTATATAAATATAGTTTTCACAAATGACAACTTTTTGCGTGTACACTCAAGGGATTTTTTGAGATATGTTGAGCTTTTCAGTCGAATCATTAGCAAATAGAGGTCTACTCTATATATAAAAAAGAGTAGTGTCCGTGTGTCTGTCTGTACACACCAGTACGCATGTACAAACCCTGTTCTCATTATTTACGCGTTTTTAGTGCGTGTACAGTATATGCCTAAAAAGAACTCTTAACAACGTACTTAATGAGCTACGTAGTAATTTTACAGCACTTATACATTTAGAGATATTAAGCATTTAAAATCGGGATTTGGATTAAAATGGAGCTTAACCTTATTTTTCATATGATTCTTTCCCCAAAATTCCATTATTTTCCAACTGAATTATGCGTTTTAACTTAATTTCTATATTTAAACTGTTTTAATGAATTGTTCGTTGTGTATTGTATGTTTTTCAGGTTTTAATAGCTGAAGTTTTGAAACGTTTTGAATATATTTATGAGCTATTGAATAAGTTTCTGCTTTAATTTTTAAAATCAACCGACTAATTGAAAAAATTATTTAATTGTAACTGGGCAACACCAGTGATTTCGCGCTAGTATGGAAATAAATTCGAATTTAATGCGCAATTAATAACATGTTAATCTTTTAATGTGGCTAAAAACATTTTCGATAAATGAAATATTAAAAACAATATTACAACTTTTAATGTAATAAATATTTTTACTTAATTAAAATAAATAATAAAAGTTATGTTGAATGGACGCTTGCTAGCGAACTATTATCGCCAAACAAATCACTATTTTATGAGATAGAATACGTCAATTTATAATAATTATAATAAAAATTTTAAAAAAAGGTATATTATTTCATAATTTGATTTTAGAAAAACGTAAATGAAAGACAATTAATATGAACATGCAACCATTATATTCTTGTAAATTTTATTAGAAAATACTTAACATGTCCTTTTTTTGTTCCTTGAATTATTAAGCATAAATAAAATTTTTATATACTTAACTATGGCAATTATTTATTTTCACAAGCTATTATGTACATTTGTAACCACAAAATAGGTAATAATATCATTTGAAAAAATGGGAAGTGTAAATCTACGAAAATATGCCTAAAATTTCTTGAAAGCAGCTATATAAATGTCTAACAAAAATTCGTAAACTAAACATTAACGTACGGAAGCTTTTGGAAATATTTTATATCAACCTTTTTAAGTATAAACTAATTTAACGGGCTTTTTCTTAGTAATAATGACATATAGCATAAATTCGATTTTTTACGTTCTAAACACATTCATATACTTAGAAAAATATAACAAACTAGCGCAGAAGCCCGGCTTCGCCTTAGCTTCCTTGCCCCTAATTGTCCCTTATTTATGACAAAGTTTTTTTATTAACAATTTTGCAAACAATTCAACCTCGGTTTTTATAAATTACAGAAAACATATAACTTTTGTAAATAT
>JAOPJI010053987.1:0-14709 GCA_027122695.1 Merluccius productus
AACAAAAAATAAAGTGCACAACAGTATTTTGCTTTTACAAAAAGGAAATCACAAGGTTTGAGGTAGTACATAAAATATTAAACTTAAAATAAATTGCAACAATTTGCAGGACAAACAAAACAACTTAGCAACCACCAAGTATCCTGAGTCTTTGGTTTCCTTGTAGTGCAAAAGAAAATGCCCAAATGCAGCAGCTTTGTGGCTATTTAAATGTTGAAATATTAATCTAAAATTAACCTGCAACAGCTTACAGGACAAAAGCTCCTAAAAGTAAAACATTCTACAAAAAATAAAGTGCAGGATGTGTAATTTTCAAAAGTCAACAGGTAATAACAAGAATTAACATGACACAGGTAAGTTCTTCTCACTGACTTTTTGCAGTCACTTGTTCATTAATGGTAGGTTTTTCTTGATTAACAAAAGCATTTCTGCCTTTTCACCAGACAGGCGATTTCTTTTGTCATCTACTACATGTCCAGCCAAGCTGAACAGGCGCTCGCTTTCAATGCTTGTGCACGGGGCAGAGAGATAGGCTCGGGCAAGTGGAGCAAGATGAGAGAAACGATTTTCGTTGAGCTTCCAGTAAGCCAATGGGTTCTCGCTCCTGTTGATGGGAATCTCAGATAGGTAGTTCTGTACCTGCACAGCTGCAGGGCTGGCCAGCTGTTGCTCCTTCTCAATGTTCTCATTCAGGATTTCATTGTGTACTGCATACAGTAGGCTACACCTTTTGGATGCAGGTGCATCTGTGTCAGGAGGTCCCAGTTCAGTGGATGTTCCTGCAACAGGTCTCTCATCCACAGGTGTGTGTCTGGTCTCCCCCTTTGCAAGTTTGGCCAAAAGGAGCTGTTTTACTTCATCCTTCATCTCTGCTGAGAAATAGCGATTCTTGTACCTTGTTTTGCATAAACAAAGAAAGATGGTCAATCATTGTGTTTTGTAAACACTATTTATGACTTGCATGTAAATAAAGAAAAACATTTTAATAACACAATTTTTATTTTTAACTTGGTTTTGTAAATGAGGTAGTAGACTAATAGTAATTATGACTAGAAAACACAATATTCATAGTTACTTGCCTTGGATCAAGAATAGTGGCCAAGGTGTACAGTGGCTCATGCTCAATGTTGCTGAATCTTCTCTGAACAGCCTCCAACAGTGTGGCTTTGGCTGTACCCACACCATGATCTGTGTTTGCCTGCCTCTCCAAAAGCCGTTTGAGTGCAGTGATGGCTGGAATGACATCTGCTGCTGTAGCTGTTGATGAGCTGATCTCCTTTGTTAGTTCCTCAAAAGGTGCGAGGATGGTCAGCACATTGCACATTAGCTCCCACTGGTGTGCAGTGAATGTGGCTGGTAACTCGTACTCGGCTGCATACACACCAATAGCACGTCTCTGCTCCATCAGGGACTGCAACATGTAGACGGTGCTGTTCCACCTGGTTGAAACATCTTGCTGCAGTCGCTTCCTGGGCTGACCTAACTGCGTCTGTATGTCGTAGAGTCGCGAATAGGCGAGCGATGAATGCTTAAAATGTCCGACAATTCTCCTTCCCGTTGCCGCAATATCCATGATGCTGCGCTGCGCTAGCTGTCCCTCGTTTACAACGAGTTGCAGTGTGTGTGCTAGGCAGGGCAAACTTTTCAAGTTGGCATCATCCAGTCCTTTGACCATGTTACGAGCGTTGTCCCGTAAAACAACGTGAACTCTTTCATGACCGATTCCCCACTTGTCCAGCATCTCCAAAAACTGTGCTGTTAAGTTGGCAGCAGTGTGAGACCCCGGCATTTCTTTGCAGTGTAGAAGTACTTGATGACGTTCAAAATGTTTGTCTATCCACTGTGCAGTAAGGCTCAACATGGACATTAAACTTACATTTGAAGTCCAGATGTCTGTTGTAAAGCTAAGTGTCTGTGCGTCGGCTTCAAGCAGGCTGCGTGTGTGTCTCGAAACTTGGCCGAACAACTCCGGTAATGCAACGTCTGAAAAGTATCTCCGACTCGGCATATCATATCGTGGGCTCAAGTACTGGATCAGGTTTCTGAAACCTTGGTCCCCAACAACCGAAAATGGCTGGTCGTCCAATGCCATGAACTCCATAAGTTTCCTCGTAGTAGCTTTGCTCTTTTCACTGCTCATAAGAGCCAACAGCGGGCCGTTAGCGGGCTCTTTGCTCCCAGCAACTTTAGCCTTAGCTCGATTGCTAGCTTCAAATACTACATACTCAGCGGAGTGATGATTTCTTAAATGTCTAATGAGATTGGTTGTGTTAAACGATTTGACTGTGGCACCTCCACGACTTACTTCCGCCTTGCATTTATTGCAAATTGCAATCCTCGGCTCTCCATCTTTGACGGTGTAATTTTCCCACACTGACGACATTTCTTCTGTTTGTTTGAGGTGCACCGGGCTGGTAACTGTTGATACATAGTGCAGATGCACGTGCACGTGCAGACGTGACCTGATCTGGTGGGCGGGGCTGTCAGTAAGACCTCTCTCACGGCAGAGCAGACTTTCAGGCTGACTTTCAGACCTTTGCGGAGGTTGATAAGATCGGTAGACAAGATCGGTTTTGCATCAAAGAATCGGCCGATCACCGATCCCGCAAAATTAAGGAAATCGGCGCCGATCGATCGGCAGCCGATCAATCGGTGCATCCCTACTAAAAACTAAAACTAGAACAATTGCTGTATTAAAGTATGGATACAGTACACAATGAATACAATTGTTTAATACAAAAGGGGAAATTAAGTCAAAGTGGGCGTGTTCTCACCTTACTGGAGTCTGTGTTCTTGATATAAGGCTCAGCGCCACACGCTATATTTCCCATCAGCACTTTCTCCACCCTGGCTAAGATCACGATGTCCGTGTGAGGGTTTGTCACCGAAAATATGGCCTACAAGGACAGCAATGCATAAGACATCAAAACCGGGTAAAACACAGTAGTAACAGTACTATAAACACTAAGTAAATACATAGTAAAAACACAGCAATGTGCGATGAAATGAAAAGAACATGAAAAATACTATTAAAAAATATTTCGACTGGATAGAGAAATAGTGTCATTTAGATTCATAATTTAAATTGATAACATATACAGTAGCATTTATTTAGTAGATTCATTTCCCCAACAAGTGGGTCGTGAAGTAGGCTCACAGAACCACAACAACAGCAGCAGCTCTGAGCGTAACGTTGCACCTGTTTGGGGAAGCACAGCCATTGCTCCATGTCAGGGCTGAGTTCACAGTCGCCGGGCCTTCTCTCAGCAAGGGGGCTCCCGCTGGTTTCCTGACCCCGTGGGGCCCCTGGGCTCCCCGTGCCGTTGCTACTGCTGCTGCAGGAGCCCGTCCCCAGCATCTGGCGCACCGCCTCATGGTTGAGATCCACGTGGAAGTCTGCGGACATCTTCCTCCCCTCGCGCACATCCAGCAGAGCTACCGTCACGAAGAAGGGCTCGATCTGCTCGGAGGAGAAGGTTACACGTCGTTCAAGATGAGACAGTTCATTGCTTGTTGTATAACTGTTTATATGATAGGATGAAACTCAAGTTTTGTCCCATCTTCATATCATCTCAAATTATCTGCGATCACTGAACATGATGTACCGGTCATAAGGAGCAATCGCGGTCGGGGATGTAAGGTTGTAGATATTGGGGACTATGATGACCACCTATGTGATCACCACAAACATCTTGTTATATTAAAAAGGCTAAGGCTATAAGGCTTGACCTTATCCTTAAATATGTTTAGGTTTTAGGCCATTAGGTTTAAGCTTCTGCCAGGCTACTCACGTTGGTGACGGGCCCAGTCTCGGTCTCGTTGATGCAGCCCTGCAGGGTGAGACTGAGGGACCTGCAGCTGACCATCAGCCTCCTGCCCAGCTTCTCGTCAAACGGCCGCACCGACGTGCTCTCCCCCACAACACTCCCTGCGTGCGGACTCCGCAAGACCTGGGAGACCACACACACACACACAGAGTCACTGGATGGCATGACCCAAACGGTATATTATATACAAAAGATGTCACATATATGTGACGCATACATGCAACCATACATTCAAAAACAGAAACACAGTCACTGGAAGGGATGACCCATTACAATCTGTGTGTTGCACACACATCAATAAACCCATCAGTGTGTATGTATTATATACATGCCCATGTGCACATGCACACTGCATACATACATTCCCAGAAAGATAAAAAGCACAGTCGCAGACAGACACACACATACATACATACGACACACACACATTTTTCCAGTACATACAGGAGTGTCTGTGTCCAGGGAGAACAGATTGAGCCTCTCTTCTCTGCGGGCCGAGCGGACAGCTTCCTCCGTCTCAGAGATGTACTACAACAGGAGGTATGGGACGGTCACATAGACACATGGAAGACATGTTCAGCTTCGGGTGGTTTACTGTATAGTCAGTAGAAGGGCTTGATGTGAGGGGATTACACCAACCTTGGCCAACTCTGGGTTGATCCCATTCTCGGCGGTCTCCTCGCTTTCATGCAAGCAGCCGTTGGTCAGCGACATGTCAAACACATCTGGGGGGGGGGGGAAAGAGAGAGGGAGAGAGAGAGAGAGAGAGAGAGAAAGAGAGAGATCATTACAGAGCTTTGAAGAGGACAGGCTATTTATTAGGGAGACGCCTGTTTATCTCACAGTCTGCATGGATCATCTGAAGGGCTTGGCTGAGCGCTCCAGGATTGAGGGCCTGTGAGACTGTAGTCTCACAAATCAGAAACTAGATTAACATCGGGGCGTTTCACTCTCTTACGCTTCACATTTATTTGCGAACCAATCATGTTGCTGGGGGCGGGGATCTGTAGACGCACGTTACATGGAGTGGATCTCTACTAGTGGAAACAACCTGTACAACCTGAACAAAGGTCATATGGCTCACCATTAATCTCGGTTTCAGAAGAGGACTGATGACTAAAACAATAGTCATCAGTCAATAGTCGATAGTCGATATCCCCCCTTGGCCAACGGCAAACACAAACTCGGCCAGCACTGGTAAATTAAACTTTTCCCGTAGCCAGTGGGAAGACAAGCTAAAATGTCCTGTCCAGACAGCAACGTCCTTAGACAAAGTGTCTGTAAAGGCTTAAAATCAAATCTGTGTAGTAGACCGACCACTGTAGAAATACATTTGTTCACACGGTCTTCTGAAACTTCTTGCCACTCTTGAATGAGTTTCTCTTCAGTTTCGCTTCAACAACAAAACAGCAAACAGTGCATCACCCTCGCACTTTCTGGTTTCCAGCCCAGGCACTGTGCAGTCTCTCCCCAGAAGTTTGTCTATCTTCTGGAAAGAGTCAAACTTCTGGATCAGATATTAGTGAAACTGTAGACTCGCATAGCCAGACCTATCTCCACACTTTGTTTTAGCCCAGGCCTGCCTTATTGCACAATCCAAATCTTAATCAAAACTTGCCATTTTCAGCAAGAAGGTTGCTAGCTTGGAGGTTGTTGTTGTTTCACGTGGGTGACACGCAGATAGTGGAAGGACGAGAATGCAGACTGAAATAGTCGCCCAATGGCAGGCTTCTACCAACAACCTACATCCGGTGAGTCAGATGAGTGAGACTGTAACTGTGATTAAGGGGCTATACAAATACACTTGACCTGAAAGGATATGGATTGTATTCCCCAAAGGTGAGGCAGTAAATCACAGCCATTAACAGTTGTTGTCATTTGTGATTGCAATAGGATTGTCCTATGCATGGCCGATGGGCGTATACCATGCCTGCTGCACCAGAAGCATAACGTATGCAGGGCCCAGAGCCTTACTCCCAGTGGACCTTAGTCAACTAAATGGCTCATTAGAGTAAGGTCACCACTTACAGCTCGCTTGATTTACAGGCCAGCTAAGGGAACTGGCCAGCCGTGATGACTGGGGATATTATGTTACTCTGTCAATTTTTACTGGGCCAATTCTCCATGCTCTGGCACTGTGTGTCATGGGGCGTACGCCTTGCTGTGGTAACACAGTGCAAAAGGTTTCAGCAATAAGGGTTTTGCTCCAATTACTTTTTCCTTTTTTTTTACTAGCATATGAGCTAGTAAAGTACTAATTTCCTGAATGGGTCAACACCTCACCGATTCTTCACCAATATGAGCTGTGATGAAAAAAATCTGTTTTTGCTAAAGCTCAATATGACCAGATATCGTAATGGTGTCACGGCACCATAATCAATAACACCTTTCAGAGCCTGGGGGTCGTCATTAAAGTTTCCTGTCACATAATCACGGACTGCACTTTATTTGACCTACTCTCATATATACCTCCTTTATAGATTTTCCCATTGCACCAATTGTCTGGTTAAGCTTAACCCATGCAGTCCAATAGAGTAATAACTCATCCATGGATCTGGGCCTACCCTGGCGGTGGTCGGTGAGGTCCAGGCTCTTGCGGTCAGGCGCGGGTCCATCGTGGGGGGTGATCTGCAGGATGCGCGCCAGCGTGCTGATCCACTCCTCCATGTCCTGCTCGCTCTCTGCCGCCAGCACAAAGTACGTCACCTCGTTCATCTTCAGCTCAAACGCGTGCTTCCTCAATCGGTTATTCTGCAGGAGGAGGAAGATGAGACATAAACGGATAGACAGACAGATCGACAAATGGATGGATGATGGATACATTTCTCATGTTATTGTAATGAGGACTAGCTCATGAAAATTGATGAATGCTGTTGCTGTGGTATCTGTCGTAATAATATTTCACAACATTTCTTCAAGTATGTATCTTTGTTTTCTAGCTGTGTGTGTGTGTGTGTGTGTGTGTGTGTGTGTGTGTGTGTGTGTGTGCGTGTGACACAATGTTCAGTGACATAACCCACCTGCACCACACCAGTGCATGAATCAAGGAAAATGCATCCTTTGGGCTCTTTAGAGATCTTCTCGTCTTTGTAGAAGTTCATGATGTAGGAGCTGTCAGTCAGCTGGGTCAGTTGAAAGTACCTCCTTTTGAATGACTGCACAGAAATACATTGGTTTAGAATGTGTAAAGGTCACAAGTTATAGTCATCATTAGTCGTCTTTGACTAAATAATGGCAATTAGAGGAATGATTACTTTTGTTATTACCAATCTAACACAAAAAAACCAACACACTAGAAGCAACAACTGTTCATTAAGATGTAATCCCACTGTAGACTGCATACACAGGCAGAAGTAAAAGTAGGACTCAGTAAACAGATAAATAAATAATAGCACTGTGGTGGTCCACAATTGGTTTTGGTTCCCTTACCCGGACAGTAATACTGTTGTTGACTGTGCTGTTGAAGTTCCCTTTATACAGCCAGCCTGACCGAAATACACCAATCCCTCCACCTCCTCCGCCTCCTCCCCCACCTCCTTTAGACGACGATAGGGAGGTCGTATCCTGTTAAAAAGATAAAAGATAAAAGAAATAAATAAATAAAAACCAATCAAGGAATCGGCACGCAGCAGAAGACGACAAACAATGGAGGTGATCTGACCAGAGTCTATTTCAACAGTGGCCTTGACTCAATCCAATTATGATTTAGGAACAATGACTCTGGTACTGAAGAGCTGTAGCGAGCGCCTCCATCTTTTTTCAACTGCTGAAAGGGCTGCTGCGTTTTTGCACGAGGAGCCAATAGCGGAGAAATATAATGGATTCAGAGAGCTATATGAATGTGTGACAGTCAGATAGTGGCCGTCACTCACCTCATCCTTGTCAATGTCCTCGTGGTCGATCTCAAAAGAGTGGGAGGGCAGCTTCTCTGCTTTATACAGTTTCCTAAATGGGAATGGAAAAATGAAAGGGGTTCAAGTTTGAGGAGAGTGCCACGCCAAATGCGAATATGAAGTCCAATCATATTGAGTGTGATACAAATACATTTTCTTGTCTTTTTTTTTACAAAAGGAGTGATTTACTTAATGCTCTCCATGCTAACTGATGCAAATGTGTGTGTGTGTGTGTGTGTGTGTGTGTGTGTGTGTGTGTGTGTGTGTGTGTGTGTGTGTGTGTGAGTCTCTCTGTCTACTGCCAACAATAGGTAGTGGTGGCTCGCTAGAAGGCTGCCACTGCCACTGCTTTCACTGGGTGACCTGTCTTTGTGTGTGGGAACAGTGGGATGGCTGGCCTTTTGTGTGTGTGCTCTGAGCTACAGACAGCCAGGCTGCAGACCGCAGGCCTGAGAACGCAGTGAAAGATCCAAAGCTAGAAATCCCAAGCCAAAAAGTAAGAAAAACAATCTTTTCACATTGTGTTTTTCTTCGTTTTTGGGTTGGGATCTGTAGCTCGCTGTTAAGACTCAAAATCGAGCGTCCAACTCCTATTCGTTCGTCTCCAACAGATAATTTTAAACGCCCAGCTTGACAACGCTGAAGAGCAACGCAGCACGCAAGAAAACGACCGAAACGATCACGTACAGTATGTGCAGCTATATAAGGTCTATAGGTCATGTGAAATGTCGCTATGGCAACCCCTGGGAGAGAAGAGACACATTCCAGTGGTTTTTTTCTTTAGTCCATTGCCATGTCACCCGTTTCCGGGCCAAAGCGTACATCTCGGGGGCGTTACCTGGGTAAAAGACGGTAGTCCCCGGCGTAGTCGTCATACTTAAACTGCACTACGTTGAGCTCGGAGTTGTAGTACTTGCAGGCCTACAGGGGAGAGGAGAAAGGGGGGCGGACGTGTGGTCAATAGTCAGCATGAGGAGAACATCTCTGTCGAGTCAACTCAAATTCCCTCCAGCATGATTCTGCTCTGTGGAAAGAATTGGAGTTAATACCTGGTCCTATTGGCTTAAACGATTGCATGTTTTTTCATTTACTGGTCCAAGAGCATATTCCATCCATATAAACACATGAAGGGGGAGTATAATGAGCGCTTGTCCGATTCTGTTATTGTTGGTGTCATTCAATATTGTGCTCGGGTCATTCATTAAAAACGGATTCTTACCGGTTACCATGCCAGAAATTACAGATCAGGCATGTTATCAAGCATGTTATTAATCTTATACGTGGTGAGAGAGCCAACAAAAACATAATCACAGGCTTTCTAGACATATTACAAACTCTCTCTGCTATTAAAGCGAGGGAGAACAAGAAATGTACATGAAACGCACAGACCAACCGTCATTTGGGTAGAAGATGATCATGGCCCAAAATAGATGGCAGGACAAATGAGCCACACACACGCACACACACACGCATGCACGAATGCACGCATGCACACACGCACACACACCATGTGTCACACATAACACATGCAGGCACTACTGAGGTGGATTTCATATGCCGAGTTGCCATTTCTCACACAGACTAAAAAACGGTCCAACAACAACCGCAAAAAAAAACTGACAGTTGGAAACCACAATGGAATTTCCTCCCTGCGGCGTGCGTGCTGGTAATGCGTGTGAAGGAGCACCCCATGTGGGCTTACCTGTCTGACCAGCAGACACTCAGCCTGTGACTCGGCTCCTTCAGGGACGGTGGAGTTGAGGCTTCTCCTCTCCTGGGGGACCGTGGACACCTGGGCAGGATGACAGAGGGTGAATAAAGAGTCCTTAACGACACGCAACCTGTTATTATTATTATTATTATTATTATTATTATTATTATTATTATTATTATTATTATTATTATACCCCCATTATTTCCATGTTTCACATTGTATTTTAATAATCTATATGTAGTACATATCTGTTTCATATTTATATACATTTAGTATGTCTTGGATGGGTGTGAAAATTATTACTTTAAGGCCTTCAAAATGTCCTTTTTAAATAACAATGCACACATGCAATAGTAAATAAATAACCACTCATCTAAATGTTGTTGGTCAAGCTGACTAGCATACTGTGAGTCAAAATCACATATCTTAACAGGCCCGTGATATTCAAAACAAGAGGGATTATAAATGCCCTTCCATATTCGTGTGTGTGTAGAATAATGTCTGTAAATCAATACCACCGCGCCATAACGATCTCACTTGCTAAGCTGTAATTTAAACAATATAATCCACTTGCACTTCTGGCACTGTACTCCCCTCTCACACAGCCTCTACCCTAGTGGTTAGCACTGGCGGCAAAATAATGTTTTCTGCATTAATGAATTAATTAATTAATACTGCAAGCTCTACCTTCAGCAATACCTTCAGGAGAGGCTAGAAGAGTCACGCGTGAATACACGGGACAGAGGCAGACCACCACAACCACCACCACCACCAACATCCGCCTATTAGATTATTCCTTAATGTGTACTGGATGCGTGTCTCACAGAAGTCATTAGCTGAGTAATGACTGCATTAATGAACAAGTACAGCCCGAATGAGCGATGGAGGGCTAAACAAAGCTAATGGGATGAGTTACCAAGCGCGGTGTCTGGGTGGCGTTGGGCCGTCAAGTGCTGCAAATCTATTTATGTGTTTGTTGTTGTTTTTATAAGGGAGTCCGTGTGTGCGTTCTCCCCAATTACCCCTCACTTTATGACTCGTTTTACTACGCTGAATTATATATTTAAAGAGATAAATGAAAACGTTTCACATTGTGGAACCAATGAGGTATGTGCGGTGGCTTATTCTGCACTGCAGGCTTTCTCTAATCACAATGCAAGGGGAACTTATTGTAGATCAAGGAAGTGGTGAATGCAAACACTCATGTATTCCATGATTACAGTCTCCCTAATTATCTGACTCTGTACAGGTTGCAGTTTAATATGTTGTATCCAGGGTCCAAAATTAACTTTTACCTGCCAAAGTGGAAAAATCTACCAGCCAAGAAATTGTTCCTGCATTTTTTCATCTGCCAAATGGTCAAATCTATCAGACATTGGCTGGTGGCAGGTGTTCATTTTGGACCCTGGATGTATTATCTCACTGTCCTGCTGCCAGACACTCACTCACACTCTCTCACTAACACACACACACACACACACACACACTTACGGAGAAGTCGTTGTCAGGGAAGAGCAGCAGGTCTCTGAGGGGGTCCTCCTTCAGCTCGTCTACCAGTTCAGAGATGACCGCCTCATAGTCCAGGGGATCGATCTGCTTCGGTTTCTCCTGCTGTACACAACACACACAAAGGAACGCATGCTTTTAGTATTGTGCTGGTGGCCTGCATAGGGATGATTACATGGATTTTTTGAGATGCATTACATTATTACCATATTAACAAGGCATACAATCATGCAGAACAATAACAGTAGGGCATTTACTAACATTCACGCACCGTATACTTATTTTTCAATGCTTTTCATGATACAATTTATCGTATTTGCTGGAGTTAATAGAGAATAGCTTTCCATTAGTGATTTGTTTTTCTCTCAAGTCAAAATTACGTTTGCAGGTAAATCACTGAAGAGCTATTGTATGGGTGTATTGTCGAAACTAAATGTTTGGTTCATCAGAGAACAGAAAGAAGTGTGCTTCAAACAGCAGAACGTGTCATATAGTTTTTGCTAGTACTGTAGCAGTCGCGGCAAAGCTCCACAGATGGTTCAACAGAAAGGACTTCAGGGTTCCCGTTTTCACAGAGCTTGACTTTAAGCTCACGACAACTCATAGCCAGCCTGGATGCACCAGACTGTAGCTGCTATCTTGCACACAATCACTGCATTCCCAAATAAAGAGGCCAGGCCCGACCGTGCCACTTCCTGTGTTTTACTGCGACATCACAAAAAGTCCAAAACAACTTTAGAGAATAGGACCACAGTCAAAGTGTTGAGGCAGGGATCATGTGACACGCCATTGCAAAATATAATTTCTTAATATATGCCTATAAAGTGGATGCTAAGCACTGTAGTCAATTATTACATACAGTACATTGGCAGGTTTGCTTAGGAATAGTCACATATATTATTCTTTATATATATATTTAAAGATGGATTAAATGTATTTTGTAAAAAAAAAGAACCAAGCTTTCTATACAATGAGGTGAAAACAAGATAACCTGAAATAGAAAGGGCACCAAAACACACAATCCAACAATACATAGAATACATACTGTAAGCTTGAAAGATTATGATCTATGGAGGACAAACTTTGTCAGAAACAGAAACTAACACGAATGCATTAAAACAGAGCTGAAAGTCTCTGCGGTTTAAAATAAAGGGAGGAAGTATTGATTTTGCTCCCACACACTCAACACTCAGCAGCCAGCGACACGTATCCACCACAGCCCTGCAGTTACAGACCTAGAAACAAAAACTTTCTTAGCAGCACACAACCCGGTAGGAAACTCTAGAATGCTGCCACTAAGAGCTAAGACTTGCATCAGCTCGGCCTATGTTCATGACATGAACACACCGAGTACTAAAGCATCCGCCATTTTCATGATCACCATCGTGACTATTACTCTTAAATGGCAAATTAACATATGACTTACTTGTGTACTCTTGACGAGAAGTGATTCAATGATTTATCAATCAATTAATCCTTAATTAATCGACCAACCAATTTGTGGTGATTCAATTTAACACCAACCAACAAACAATTTCAGAGTGGTTTAATAATAATAATAATAATAATAATAATAATAATAATAATAATAATAATAATGCATTGAACTTATATAGTGCTTTTCCAGGTACTCAAAGACGCTTGCAAAGGTGGTTTGCTGAACCGCTCTGAAACGGTTTGCTGAACCCTGGTGGTGGTGAAGGTCAACTTTGTCAAATACAATACAGTTTGACAGAAACTCCTCTCCGGGGAGATACTACGGGTGCTCGGACCAACGTGACGTCAATCTGTACGCAGGAAGCAACAGTCGCACTGATGCCAGCAGGTGTAAATCATTTGATACGACGCATTGACATTTTTCGCAAATGCTAGTGAGTCAATTCCTATTGAATCACAACGTTGGCTAAATACAAGAAAGTGTCAGCTAAAAGGCAGTCTGAAATTGACTGAATCTGAATTGAGATGAACGAGTTTAATAACCACAGCGATTTGATAGAATGACAATTATTATTAAAACATTAGAAAAGGGTCTAAATTTAGGTTTTTTGCCACAACAGACGAGGACAGGAATTATACATACTACAGTGTGGTTGTAATCCACTCGTGTTCGTTTGCTCTTTGCTTTCCTCCTGAAGGTGATTTTGCTCCTGAAGCTCATCATTCCAAAAACAAACAGCACGTGTCGTATCCTCAGTGTGTAAATCAAGTCATATCCACCCTCCGGATTAACCTCGCTAAATACACATCCTTTACCGTGTACTTAAACCTAATACGAATTAAACTAGGTCCACATCAGGCGAGAGGAGACATGTGAACGACATGTGCAAGCAGAAGCAGAACTAAGAGAGCTCGGTGTGTGTGTGTGTGTGTGAGTGGCGTGTTAGACCGCGTGGAGGAAGTAGATATTTGATGTCATCACACGCACGCACAACATGTGCATGTTGCATATAGAAATCCAACAAACCACAATTTCTGTGGGGTTTTTACTGCTCTAGTGCCAAAGTTATAATCAAGCACAATGACGGTAACACTCACATGTACTGCCACACTTTGATTTACGCTTGCTCTACCTGTTTATGACATGCGCGCGCGCGCACGCACACACACACCCCCACACACACACACACCCACACTTCCCTAGATCAGTAGCCAGATATCTGAATACAACTCTATCAGACAGGAGGCAATGTTTTGTGTCCTGCCAAACTGTGAACAGCCAAAAATGTTATTTTGGATTTACTTACATTTCATTGACGCCTTGAGATCAGAGGACTTCCTGCTTCCAGCAATCGATACCACACACACACACATACAGGCAAGCATGACATGATCACGCTCTATGGGGACAAACTAACTTAAGGCATTGTTGACTGTCACATCGGCTGCCTTTCGTTGTTGTCGCTGCCAATGTTTTTATTTTGATATACAAATGTATTACAGGTGTGTTTTTAGAGAACCGGTGCATAACTTTGCGAGGCATTTGCGAGGCAAAACAAAACAACATGCAGATGCATGTCTGGGAGACACACTAAAAACCAATTAAATAATCTGCTAAATAATATATATAATATAATATCTTATTCAATATAACAATGTAAATGTTCTGCGGCAACAGTGGAAACGGCATTTAGACGTTAAAGGTTTAAGTGCGGTCTACCTGCAGACTGTACCTGTTTCTTAATTGAATAAGTCTCGAAAGGGGAAGGGAGGGAAGAGCCAGCGAAGAACCGGTGATTGCATTCAAGCATTATCCTATCCATCCCTCCATCTATTGATAGATAATATATCCCTCTCTCCATCTCTCCCTCCTGACTGCCTCCCTTTCTTCCGCTCCAGCTGCCTCTACTGGCGACATTCCTCTCCTCTCTATTTTCTTTCCTCAAATCACTCCCTTATTGCTTAAATACCTCAGAGCTCTCTCTCTCTCTCTCTCCCTCCCTCCCTCTTTCCCCCTCTCTCTCCCTCCCCCTCTCTCCCTCCCTCCCTCCTCCTCCTCCCTCCTCCTCCTCCTCCTCCCAGCGTGGGCATGGGTGAGGGGGTGTGTTAATGTGGGTAAACTACAGCTGTGTTTAGGGCACAGATAAATAGAGCGCCATTAGACCACCAATATAAGTGCAGGAGCGCTACGGTGAGCGTTGACTCAGTCGGTCACTGATCTGTTTACTGGAATGAATGAAACAACATAACGGAGAAAAGACAGACAGACAGACAGACAGACAGACAGACAGACAGACAGACAGACAGACAGACAGACAGACAGACAGACAGA
>JAOPJI010054000.1:0-28191 GCA_027122695.1 Merluccius productus
AAATGTTTTAACTTCGGTCTGATAATATTCCTATTAACTAGCTTATTCGTTGAAAAAGGTGAAAGTACGGATTACCCGTCACCCACTGTAGTAGGTAACTTTAAAAAATTGTATAGTTATATTTATACGCATAAAACCCAAATATTTTCTTTGATATTTAAAATTGATACAAAACATTTTTGAACTAAAAAATATTGCTGCCTTGTCAATAATATTAATTTTGTGAAATGTTAATGTGTATTGACTAAGAACTCCTTTAGGTTATGTGCCCACAAATGTTGTTTTATCACTTTGTCGGTGTAAATTTAATCAACGCTGCAGTAAAAAATAAGTAACACAAGTCTAAAGTGTGCTTTAAATGAAAATAGAATATATATAAAATATTCAGAATAATAAATTTGATGCGCGTTCATTCAACCCGCCGGTAAAACATATGTTAATTTTTATCGAAAATATTGATTTTAGTTCAATATAACTGTAGCAACACAAGACAACTAATAATACGGCGTTATTATGGTACAACACATAAACTACGATAGTTAACTAATTCATAAAGTCATATATTGTATTATTAATTGTTACATTAAATTATTAAAAAAACCCAAGGAGCGGCAGCCCTGGTTGAAAGGGTTAAGAAAAAACTAGGCGTGAAGAGTTCATTATCTGAAACAAGATTGTTGCCAACATTAAACACTCGCAAGCAAATCAACTGAGTTCATAACTGTAAGTATATTTAAAACTTAATTGTAAGAACACAAAAATAAACCCTAATTCATTGAAACTTTTGAAGCACCAGGTAAAAGTTGTGGTTGAAGTCTATGTAAAAAATAATAGTTTTATGAAGTTTATTGGGATGGTCATAGTTCATCGAACATGTTCATACGCGCCCCAAAGTTTTTCTTTGTCGAGTCTCGTACCGCCTTCTTCTTGGTGCTGTTGCGTTTGAGTGCGTTTTCAAACAGAGAGTCGTTGTCTGATTTCAAATTTGCCCTCACATTAAAAGATTGGCGTAGTTTCTAAATCAACAAATTGTTCAGGCTGTTTAAAATAACAGGAAGTCAATAGTCGACTTACCGCTAATTTGAGAGCCACTTCGTCGCGATCAACTAATTCTCTGCTGCTACTGCGGTTATTTTGGTTTATTTCGACTGTTTTGAATTTGTCAATATTTACTCGAACTAGTCTCAAAATGAGTGCAACAGTTGGTACAAGTTGGCATTACCGCCTTCGTCGTCATCTTGCGAATCTGGCTTTATACTCATTGGACTAGAAGCAGGAGGAGTCACTCCTTGAAAGTCATCCTAGCACAATATTACATGTGGGGACAAACGATTTTCCCACACTAATTGATTATTGAGCAAGTCGATAGAAGCTTGAACTTATTTTAAGTTAAAGAAATATCATAATGCAAAAATTAAGTTTGAACAAATTAAGTGTCGAAGTAGCACTAGCTGATAATTCAAAATATACTTGAGTGGATTTGGAATGAGTCGAGTGTCGATCTTTCAGGTCTTCAGAGTCGTCCATAACTTGTTAACTTCAAGTCTGCGAATATACCTAACGATTTAGTGGAAATAATATGCGATATAATGCGTGTGCGTCGGTATCCTTGTCACTATTATTTTAAATCAACGATGTAACTGATAATGACTCTGTATCGTAATATCTTCGATAAGCAGGATAATCCATTATTTGTCGTCAAGGTTCACATTTACCATTCATAGTAACCTTCTTACTCAATGACACATATCTTACTCGTTGTAAACATTGTGACAATTGAACGGATAAACCTTCACACGAAAAACAAAAACACTACTCTAGTTTGGGGACACAGATACTCGGAACACATTACAATTACATGCAAAATCACACTAAGCACTCATTAATACAACTCTGCGCTGTTGCTAAAAGAAGTGTCCAATAGTTTCATAACTACACATGTTTTAGAAGTGTCGTCCGGTGTTGCCCAATTCAATCTTTTACGATTCCTTGTACACCATCAAGACAGCAATAAAAATGTTCTATTTTACTCGACATGACAATTTAATCGTCATTTTTACACATACTATGTGTACTAATAATGAGAAATTTATTAATTCAACTGGCGATTTCACCGAATATTAAAGCTTAAAAACAGTAATAGCTATTATTAATTTGACCTTTGCCGAACATTCAAGTTCCAAGTACAACTTGAATAAGAATTTGCGCAATAAATAGTACTAAAACTGGTGTTTGAGTGATACAAAGTTGATTTCATGCAGTAACAACATTACATCCAACTACCAGCACCAATCCGATTAAGCTCAGCAAGGTCAAAATGTGTTGGATTTAAACAAAGACTGGACTTTTTAGCAAATCATGCCTCCAACAGTCGCTCTAAATTGATTTTCTACAGCCCGCATGAGTAGCAGAAGTGGGGAATTAATGACCAAGCTGCATTTCCGACAAAATTTGCTTAAACATATAAAATGCCATATCACACACTATTGAGTAAATCCGACCAAACAAGTTCAATAACTTATAAATCCTGTGTTTAAGTTCACAGTGCCCCATTATCAACAACAGTGTGCATCATAAATTCCAACCAACCGACACCTAGAATGAATTCTACATAAGATTATAAATGTTGAGTTGAAGTACATAAAATTATGAGTTAACGCGTTGTTTTGACGACTACACTTGGAGTGTGGCAAGTATAAGAGTTTTGCGCCCTAGTTGTTAGTTCCCTTAATCACGTCTAAAGGGAATAAATCTAATTTTGGATTAATTATCAACATGAGAACCAGCCATGTGTGAACTGTGTTAGTCAGCATCGATTGTGTGAATCGAAATGTCTAGTAAAAAATTTATTCGATATCATCTCTCAGAGTATACCTCAAAAGAAGAATCTACCAAAGTCTCTACCAATGGTCAAACGAGGGTGCGGTGAACAGCAATAACGCATAGATGCGGACAAACCCCAAAGCGAACGCAGCCACACTAAGAACAACTCAATTTTCTCAACTAACCATCAGAGAGATTGTACAAAGCTGACTTGGCACACGTCTTATTTGTATTTAATGCTTTGTTGACAAGCAATGTTTGTGTGTGACGCAAACAAAAAATCAAACCAGCCTCGCTCGACACATCAAACACTGGCGCAGAATGAAGCAACTATTGTCGATCGACATTTTTATAACCAGTTAAAATATTGATAAACTAATAAAACGAAAATAGTTGAACTTTGAATAGTTTACAGGTGAAAGTGAACCAATTCCACAACAAATAATACACAGTTATGTTGATTGTAGACAAGAGTTCAACAATAGCGAAATCAACACGTTAAAACAATCGATCGAGTTCTGTTGAGAGTATGTCCAGCAATTCGTTTTTCGATCAATATTGCTGCAAAATGTGTCTATACGACGTATAGAAAGGATCAACATGGGTGAAATAAGAATTAACGACTATTAAGGGGTTATCAGAAGGTTAATCTGAGGCTTCATAAGTGCGATTCAGTGGCTTCATTTTTGTCAAATTACATGCTGTATTCAAGTGATAATCAGTTCGGCTTCAACAGCACACTTTAATGCAGTCTTATACGCACACTCGTTCAACTGTGGCTTATCTAGCAAGAAATAATTGATTGTTATTTTTAGGTGGTGGTGAAATTGTTAAACAAATCGATTACCTCTTAAACGTGTTTTGAGGGTCCACAAATCTTACAATTAGGTAGCTTTACTGCTTAGCCCTACTGTTAGTCGTGATATTTGTTGAATTATAAATTGTGTTGAAGGTATCTGTCACTTGCTCAAATTAAGCATAGTCTATTTATCGATTGTGTGTTTGTTTTAGCCCCACGGGATTGGTAAGGCACTATTATCATTAGTGGATTTCATTTTAAAATTGTTTGTTTTCTACGGCCGCGGTAGAATACTATTTTATATTGACTTTACAACGAACTTGTTGTGTTAATACATTGTCGTTGAATTTTAGTGCCAATTGGTGAAAACTGAGCATTTAATTTTGCACGTTTTTGGTCTAATGGTTGTTGTGGATTTAGAGTTATTCTCCCAATTACACAAACAACCTACACCTGGCATGGATAAAAATTCAAATCAAGACCCCAGTGATAACACCCAGTATCCTTTCAACAACTCTGCCATCAAACTCTCTCCCAACCAGTACACAAATGGAAACCGGGGAGTTGGCGGTAGTTGTTGCCGATGCCTCATTTTTTTATCACCTATAGATCCAACCATCAATAATCCACCTCCTCCTCCCCCTCCAACTAATGACATGATGGGTTTATTTCAACCAAATTTTGCCAACCACGTATTTTTCTCCACACAACTAATCCTTTCTTTTGAGTAGTTTTAAGAATGTAAATAAATGACATGGATTAGTTATATGTGGTGTGTTGTTAATGACACTCTATAATGCATGTTAATGTGTGTGTGTACATCAGTGAGTTTTTTGTCAAGTGAAAATCCAACACCGCATTGTCGATGTTGATTAACGGTTATACGATTAATTCCTTGAAACGTTATATTGGTCATTTAAAATTCATTTAAAAATAATCTGTTGATGAGTAATCCTTTGTATGTGATCGGATTATGTTAGGACATTTTGTTTGTTTTTATTTAACAGTCGCAAATGTCAAACTGTACCCAATAAAATCCACTCACTTGTAGAACAACCCGTCAGATGCCCTAAGGTGCACCAACGAAGAACTATACCCTTACAGCAGCAACGAGACGGACGTCTACACCAATGGTGCCGGAATGGACTCCAATAATCGAGACGTTCGCTCGAGAATCAAAAACACCGATAGAACCAATTGCAAAAAGCCCACTGGCGGCTACATCAAAATCATAGCCAAGATCATTCTGCAGTCGCCGTTGAAAAAGCTGAAACTTCGTGATATCTACTGCGAACTGCAAAAGAACTACGAGTTTTTCAAGGAGAGCAAGGGCAAATGGCAAAATTCAGTGCGTCACTGGTACAACTTGGAAAATGACCCACAAATTTACGTTGTATTTACATTGCACATCTAGCCTATCAAGCAATGATTGTTTTGTGAATGAGAAAGTCAGTTGCCACTCGGAAGGTAAAGGAGGCTACTGGTCAGTGGACATTAAAAACCTCCCCGACCTCAGTCTTGATTGCGAAAATAGCCACGATAGCCGGAGACGTCGCAGAGTTAGACAGCGATCCTCCGAGCTGTTCTACACTGTACCGCGAGAGCACATTCTTAAAAACCTAAATGAACTCACCGAAACCACCCTCCTGGTGTACTTTCCCGATACGCACAGTATCGATTTTTTCCCTTCACACCTTCGAGACGTATTTTTGAACATATCATCAACTTACTCATCACACTGTCGCCACACCCATTATAGATATTCATGTATATCCAGAAAAAGTACAACCTTCCACGTATTCCCTGCAACAGTGAGTTTCTTCGAAAATTCTTTCGGGAATACTTCAATATACTGTTGAGTTTCGGCACAGAGGGTTTTGAGCAGGCGGCAATGTTGTGCAACCAGTTCACCGACAGAAATGACGGCAGAAATTCCGCAGAACTGCACAGCCAAAGTAACCAGTTGAAGTTTGTCGACCCCACCCAATAGCCCTTATTATCATTAGTGGTGTACCACCATATAGATGTGGACCACCAGATGCCCACTCAACAAGCGCCCTTGTTCACTAGACCCATAATGAACATGTATGACTACTCGGTGGGCGATGCGAATAAACCGCCCACGTCGTTCAATAACCCCTACCCGCCCAGCTACTACCCTCAACAACGAATCCCATGTGTGAGCAACAACAGTTACGGTAATGTGCTTTTGGGTGTCAAGGTAGGTAGAATGCGTGCTTAATTAGACAAAACTATGTACTCGTATAACAATAAAAACATCAATGAACCTCCTCCAGGCAACTCCGCCGCCAGCTACAACATCTACAAACCGATGCCTATGAACCCCACTCAATTCGACCCTGTTTGCTATAGTGACGACTACATGCCCAACATCTACAATTCCACCGCTCAAGATCCGACCGGCTCCAGCAGAGACACTCAACAACTCCCTCTCTACCCTCCCTCCACCAATACTGAGCACAACTCGTACGTGAACTCCGACTTCAGTGGCCATTCCTCAAGTAACGCAGTGTTCGGTAGTGGGCTTTGATAATTGTCTGTGTTTAGTTGTGCCACACAATGGTATATATAGATGGTTGTTGTTTTGGTTGACTGAATTTAGTGATTGTTGAGGCGTCTCCACAGTGCAACAACGATGTCATGGGCAACAACCAAATGTATACACCTTTCGAAAAAGAACACTTTCACTCAGTCAAAGAAAACATCTCCAACTCCATCCAAAATCCACTGATTGCACATCAAAATGAGGTACCACTGATGTCATTACCACCCAAGCGCTGTTGCTAATGTTTGGTGGTGTTTAGAGTGTTTTTAGTTTTCCGCCGCCAATCTCACACATTAACAACGTTGCCACGCCCATTAACTCAATTTCCATTCAACCATGTTTCAATACCAACAATCCTAACGCCAACATCAACAAAAATGGGACTTAGTTGATCTATTATTGCTACTTTACGATGGCGACGTGTTTTCTTGTTTCGCTTGTTTGTCTTTATCGTTTCAAAGATCACGCCGGGTTTTGTGCTAGTTTATAACAATTTTGTGCACTTGTTTCCTATTTTAAAGTTGCGCGTATTCTACCCGTTTTGTTTTTTTTGCAGAAAAGGAACCTATATTGTATGCGTGCGCACTACAACACAGCATTCGTTTTTCTTATAATTTGATTGGAATGTTCGTTGTACATCTTGACGAAATTCACCAAGCCTTTTGGTCAAATCGAAACGTTAATGAGATATTATACAATATAAACAAACGCGTCCACGTGGTTTTTAGGCATAAAAAAGGAAAAACACCAATTCATTTATAGTTTTTGTAGTTAAACACTAAAAACGAACATATCGGCAGTTGAATTGAGCTGACAAGTTCTAAAATTCACGGAAGCCTTAGTTGCGCAATCTGACGTGACGTCCCCCGTTTGCCACAGTACGCGTGAAAGGACTGAAGCAGGGAGTGAGTGAACAAAAGCTACTGCGGGTGATATGAACAAGGCTCAACTTGATGACCACCATGTACACCGATATTTTTTGGAGACAATGCCAAATGACCTGACTTGCTTTGGCATAAGAAGCAGCAATGTGAGTGTGTTGGATGGCCCACAGCAGTTCTACGACACGTTGATTGTAACAAAGGTGCTATGAACACATGATGGTTATGATATTTAGAACAAAATCAGAAATGCCGAGCGACAAATTGTGATCTCCTCGCTGTACTTTGGAGATGACGATTTAACAAAAATGTTGGTATGCTTGGAGTACTTGTTGTGACATTTTTGTGACCACCCCCACCCTACATTAGATTAAAACCATCAGAGCCCGCCTTAAAATAAACCAAAATCTTAAAGTGATTGTAATGCTGGATAGAAATAGAGCTGTACGCTCCAAACCAGCATCCCTACTACCAACCAGTGAGGACTTGAACCAAAGTGAATATAGCATTGATAGACTGGTTGCGTTGGCCAAGCGTTACACTGAACAATTTTATTTGTATTTGTGTTGTGGTGATGCAGCGTTCCAACGAACCAAACGACTGCTACCAGCCTATGGGTTGAGCAATAGCGTCGGCGAAATAGCGTCAGTGCACCACCTCAAATTGTTCATGTTCGACGATGATTTCTTAATTAGTGGTGCAAACGTGAGCAAAGACTATTTCACGACACGCTATGATCGGTATGTGTTGATTGAGAAGGAAGCGAATGTGTGCACGTTTTTGAACAACTTTGTTCAGATATACACCAACTATTCCAATCAAATAACACACTACAATAGTAATGGAGTTGGACACGACTACCAACTTATTGAAAAGGAGTTGAAATCCCACCTTGCTGCATATAACTCTAATAATTCAAAAGTTTTGCGTTATTTCAACAACAGTAAGGGGGCAAAACCAACGGGTGAAGATGACCACGACACTTTACTTTCGCTTTCTTTAAATTTTCCCAAGTTACACATGAATACCGACAAGAATTTAATGAACGCGATTTATTCGTTGCCAAGTAGTGCGCATAGCTCACTTTAGAGTAACTTCTACACATTAGACAACTACAACCACGCTCCTCTTGATATCCTCATGATGACGTCCTATCTCAATGTTCCGCAGGATAACGTGGATCTGCTCAAGTTGTATATTGAGCCATTTTCATTCACCGCCGTCACTTCTCACATTTCCAACAATGCTTTCTACAGGGATAGCTCGTACAAGAGTATCCACATGATCTACTACTGTACAGTTGATGATGGGTAGTGATTTTTAGGGTGGGTCGCTACATTTTATTCGTTGCAGCTGGAAAAACTCCTTGAATCTACTAGTAGTAGTACTACGCCAAATAAAGTATTTAGGTGGATTGTGTGTGTACGTTTCTTACGTGGTGTGTGCAGAACACGGTGAAGTGTTTAGAGTTCGTGTCCGAGAAAGAGAGTTTCCATGGCAAAGGTATTTGGATGTTTGACAAGAGTCGCTCGTTGCAGCTGCACATTGCAGGCAGTTCCAACTACGGATATCGTTCGCAGTACCGCGACTGCGAGCTCAATTTCGTGTTTTCTACCTCTTCTGCCGCGCTCAAACGCCTACTCTGTCAAGATAATGCCAGAATACTGCAGCAGTGTAAGCAGCCTGATTTGAATGTGCTCAGACAACGACATGCGTCTGTTCCATTGGCCATCAAAATGTTTTATCCAATAGCTAAATTGTTTTTATAACTACTGGTATATTTGCGTGTGTTTATGTTGATATTATATTTTGTTTTGAACTTAATGGCGATTGAAACACCGTTGCGTAAATTTCAGAAAAGTGTGTTTCAAATAATGTAGACCATCTCTTTGAACGGCGACTTTCGCTTTTTGGAAAATAAAATAAGAATGTAATTATTGTATGTAAGAGAATTTAGGAGATGCTAAGCAATAGTACACACTGAAAGAGAAACAATCACACTTCAACCCAGTTATTCACTGGCTATTTCAATTGATCCGATTTGCACGGATTGACGAGTGTCGTCGTTAGTGATAAAACAATTTTTTCACACGTTCATTGACCGATAGATGAGCACATTGAGTGACGCCGACTACCACGACAATGATCAGTGCTTCTATTTTGAATACGAGATAAAAATAGCAGACCGAACAACAAAAATCTATGAGAAGGTTTCCGTTTGTAACGCCCAACCGTTATTGAATGAGACAGTTTATAAGATCATTCGAAAATATGGTTTGCTGTGGCACCATTTTGAAGGTATGTATCACTTTGGCTGAATTGTTGAATAACGTCGGTTCACAGAAATATCAAAAGCTCTCACGGCGTCAAATCGCCAGCAAGAAAAGGTGTTTCAGCAAAAACTCTACAAGGAGACAATGAGCACTGCATTCAGCTCCGCAATTAAGACTGCCCTCATAGACAAATACAAAAAGTACCACGCGGACTTTATCGACAATAAATCATCCAATGTAAACTGCAAACGCTTTGACGATCGGGTCAAATTCGCCGCCATCTACACCCAGCTGCTCGACTTCAACACGCACCCCATAATGAATCGTTTGGAAGCGAGTTATGCGCTCTATTTGAACCAGAATCGCCAAAAATACAAAGATGAACTCAACACGCTCGACGAAAAGTCTTGTTTCACGCCTTGCAAACGTTTATTGTGCTTAGAATAAAGGATGCCACTCAGAAACAACTGGCGATAGTCGATCTGCTCAAAAGGGAAAAGGCCGTACTAATTATTATTAATTTTATAATTATTAATGTCAATTATTAATACTTACGATTTGTATTGCGTTCAGAGCCTAAAGAACGAATATAAGGAGAGCATCACGGCGTTGAAGGCGACACAAAGACGCGAGTACACCAAGTGGATGATGGATACGCACAGTGCGATGAAATCCAGCGAAAAAAATATTCAAAAAGACACTCCATCGATCGCCTCAAGTTCGAACCATCCTAGCACTCAGTTTACCGAAAACACCATCAAGCCCTACGAAAGTTTTACCGTCTATTTGGGTGAGTTAAATTATCTTATTATTTAAATTAGGGTTTATATATCTATAAAAAGTTAAATAGTAATATGATGTGAATAAAATAAGTGACATTGAAACGTAGGACATCAACATAAAACCAACTTCAATATTTGCGTGGTTGCGTGTGATTTCACCAACTATTACTCCGCATTCGACCACAAGTAAATCGACCCCCGTTCGTTCGCCAATGTTTGAATAGGTCGCTCGAGTCACTCATTCACAACTACAATCTGTACACATTAAACGCCACTGCTTCGATTACATTGGTGGATGATCAGATTCCCTCCAAATACGGTTATGGTCAAAGTAATTGAAGTTATAAATCTTTTGTTTTTCAGTGCAAGTGTATCAATGTGCGAATTGTGTAGTGTTCAACTCTGAAGTGTCAAAAATAACCGAGTTTCACTTCGATCAGCCAAATGAACAGCTGAAATCCATCAAAACCCACGTCGACGCCAACACAACCGGCCTCAAAGAAGGTACCCAACCCTTGTTGATTTCAAATAAAGTTCCGCAGGGGACGTCTACATCACCAGACATTCCACACTGTTGAACCTCCACATCAACTTTCACGTAGTTGTGAATCCACAAAAACTTTTGGACACGTCCATCTCCTCAGCATCTCCCATAATGTTGGCGATCAACAACGTTCTTTCCTACTGCATCAAATACGGCTGCGGCACCATTGATATCCCTCTGTTGTTAACTAAGGTGGATGTGACCAAAGTAGTTGTGCTCACATTACTCGTTATAATTTGCCTGTGTGTTCTCGTGTTATAGGATAGGTTTGACGAAAACAAGTTCCTACGAAGGTGCGAGTCGTTGCTCAAGTGCATCAAGGGCTCCCTCATTCAGAGTTGCATATGGGAGAACGACACCTCGAAACCCACAATTCGACTGCTGGTCCCCAATGTAAGACCAACTGGCGATTTAAACATACAACACACTAATTAACACTGTAGAATCTCAACAACCAATTCCTCGAATCCCTCGTCCACATGATACCGACTATTTATACAGTAAAATAGGTTTGAGTTTTACAGCAAATTTTTATGAACACGCAAGTACAAACGAGAACAATGTGACTAGTTAGTAGTACGCTGATCAGTTGATTTAAGCGGCAACTGCGTGAATCGACAGGTCTCAATCTCCTCCTCGTCGAATTTGGGCACGTTCTGAAACAAGGCGGCTCTGTTTTGGCGCTGAACGTTGCTTCTCCGGATCCAGTGATCGTAAAGTTGAAAAGCGCACGTATCCATGATATGGCGGAAGAATTTCAACTGGTACGGGTTGCACTTGATTTCCGCCAGGGTTATGAGTTGTCGTTTGGTCAGCACAACTTTGTACACGTACTTGAAGGACAATATCGCCAGAACGACGCTCTAAACAATCGCATGAGATCATTTTAAGTCAAATTTGACGTTTAACAGCTAACCACCATGGGCTCGCTTGCGAATCAAACAAATTTTGACCACAACTTTAAGCAACCCCAAAAATCAATTGCTCGTCATTTTACGCAGTTCAAAAAAATTCGCTAGTCTCTTAAATGCAACTATGTCAACATTGATAACTGACGAAAATTGCACGCTACGTTGCGTCAAATTATCGCCTTTCTAAACTCCAAACAAAAACAATTCTCGCGGTTTCCACGTTATTTAAAACCAACTCGCTTTAACCTTCGACGTTTATCGCGGATTAAAGTTAATTCGATGTTTCTGGAAGTCGTTGTTCGGTAATAAGGTACAATATTGAGGCAGTAGCTATCGACATGGATGAAATTAAACCCAATAGGCATGTACGCGTGCGTAATCCAGAATTTTAATCACATCAAGTCCTACTATTTCGAGTAAAGATGCAGAGTTTAGATTACAGCATCTGCCATATTTGGTTAGCTGTGGGCCACAACTAATCTATATCTACTATATCTTATATATATATATATATATATATATAGATAGGTAAAACTGGCGCTACCTCCACATTATCATCCATGTGAATAGCCACTTACAAATATTAACTCACTTGTTTCTGGGATAGTAGAAAAATAAATTGGACTAGTTTATGAAAAAATTTAATGGCAATTAAATTGATTGAAAAATATGGGCATGCGCGTAAATAATCACCTTCAGCGAAATTCTCTTCAACACAGGCCTGCCGACATCAATCTACCAAAAGCACGTCAGTCCAACTCCATAGGAACGCAAGCCTTACAATGGCTCCACTTATCCACGGATGAGCGAGAGTTTGTTCGATGGTGAATCGTTTGTTAGGGTCGGTTACCAGCAATTGGGATATCCACATTTAACAGTTTAAAAACAGCAACGAACTAACAACTATGTACTATGTCTTTCGCTCCACTGGATATGTCGGCCCAGTCATTGGACTCCAGGTTGTACTTGCCGTCCATGATATTCCACAGCATTACCGACTGCTTTCTGTGCCAAAACGGCGAGAATCCAGCCAACCTACAAATAAACAACCTCACATAGAACCAAACGGGTTGTTATTGAACACAGCCACATTCAATAGCTATTTACATAATAAACAGAATAACTCCACACGCCCACCTATTCAAATTTCACTAACAGTACACGTACACAAATCAGTTACAAATCGACAGGTTTTCCATAGCCTGGATGACTTTCGTCCATGGAACATTTTAAAACTTCCGGCGCCAAATAGTCGGGAGTTCCGCAGAGATCTATTCAAAAGTTGGTGTTGTGTCTATAACACCTGTGATGAGACGGTGACCACACATACCTTTGAGAAGTTGACCGTCTTTCAACTGCACTGAAAACCCAAAGTCCGATATGTACAGCCAGGATTTGTCACCAAGTAGAATGTTCTCCGGCTATACAACATCACTAGCACTTTACTCTCTCGAAGGAGTCAGTTGGCACTTCTTATACTCACCTTCAAATCACGATGAACCACGTTCTTTGAGTGCATATACTGGACGGCTTTCAAGATTTGTATAAACATTAGTCTAAATTAGTATTTTTGCTCAACTCAAATAGAGTCAGTTGTATCGAAGTACAATCGAATGACTAGTTTAGCGTGTAATTCAATTGGTTAAATTAAGCTATACGTGAATATCGGCATTACCTAGCTTGTTGCTCAGGCAACGTCACCATTCTAGTCAAATAGTCGAACAACTCCCCGTCTGAAGCTCTAACGACGCTCAACAACGTGACTAGCAGTGAACTACGGTCTTACAAATTAAAAATCAAGAAGAAGTTGGACTCGGTTTCGTAATTGTCAATCAGCTTGACTACAACCAATAACAACCCTACACAACGACAAATACTGATATTAGGGTGATTTGAGAGTATGGAAAGTATGTCGATTTCCAAACGAACCAACGCGTCCTTTTCTTCGTCTCTGTCGATTATCTTGACAGCGTATTCTTGGTGGGTGACTTTGGAAACACAGCGTCGAACAACAGATGATAGTCCTCTAAGAGTTGCATTTTAAGTGATTGTGCACACTTGAATATTGAGGTATTTTGATGGATTTTAACTGTCAACTAAAAACAACTACTCTCCCAGTGTAGCTCCTGGCTCGTATTTCTTGAAGAAACCGTCCTGCCTCTCGCCATCACCCAGTGGCATATCCTCTGAAGCTAAACTCACAGTCGACATAGCTGAGTTGATATTGGCTGCACTGATCGACGGATGCCGATTCAACGTCAAAGCTCTATTTAAACTATTCAATGTTTTTAAGTGGGTCTTTTGGGGGAAAAAGTCGGATTTTAGCGCATAAATGTTCAAATTATTTGATCTTAATGTTTGAATGAGTTACATTTTTTAGGTTTAAATTCTCGGACACACTCGTTTGGTCCTATGAGATTTTCCAGAACAATTATAACGTCTATTATAGTTTAATCACATAGACATACATTATCTACTATCTACTGTATACATAAAAGAGAAGTGAGTGTCAGCAAGTACGCATGTGCACGAATTATTTATCCTTATAAACACACTTCGCAACATTTATAATATAACGGAAACCTTGATAAAATTTTTAAATTTAGACGGATCCAATGGAATACTTAATACTACGTTTATACGCATTAGTTTTTGGCTGATTTTCACAAATATAATCCGATTAGCAAGTCAGCTAATCAGATTATAATAGAAAAACGATATTTTTTCCTAACTTCCGCAAATCTAGTTTGATTTATAGGTATAATATTAAACGCTGTAACTATTAGCAATGACAAAACCATTTTATACGTGCCGAAAAAAATAATGCGGGCATAGTTCTCTCTTCTGAACATCGAGTTAAAAGTAAAGTTCAGAATTGCATGATAAACCTGAAACGATTCTTGATTATAATATAAAGAGATGTGGTGTTGATACTTTAGCTCAATGTGTCTCATCATATACTTGTACAAGAAAATGCAGACGTTGATCTTTTGCAGTGTTTTGTCAAATGCTAGATGTTGACACATTCCACTCATTTGTAGAGTATATTGAAACAAATTCCAACATATTTGGTTAAAAAATCCAGTCGCCGACAGAAATTTTTGATTGGGCTGTCTATGTCTCTAATAAAGGAGACGCAAAGTAGAAGAATTAAACCTCCGCAAGTTTCAAACCAACTGGGTGTCAAACGTACTTTAGAAATGGGTTGATTTAGTTTTGCCGCTGAAGATATCCAAACCAACGTCACTAACGAGTACATACAAAGAAAACGTTGCTATTTATGCCCAAACAATGTTGTGCCAAGAAGAAAACAAATTGTCAACATTGCGTTAGAATGTGTGCATTGAAAATAGCAAAAAGTTGTTTTGTGTGAATGACATGTTTATTAATGGTGTCTCTTTTAAAATATGTTGAATTAAATGTGCTTAAGTTGAAGATGCCTAGTCACCAATCGTTATAATGAAAAACCTTAATCCGACTGGGCTCCAGACGCCCAAGGTAGTCCTTTAAGGGTTAATAATATTTTGTGTCATCATTTTAGGACTTAAAATAAAGCAATTCAATAATTTAATAGATTGTGGACGATACCAGATTATCTACAGTATTATACTAAAATACCAAAAAATTTTAGTATAATACTGCCACGAATACTTACCGTTCAGTTTTATGTATTTTGAGTTTAGACTAAAATTTATAATATGTGGATTATATAATGTATTTGTGGGTTTGTGAAAAACACTGTTGTGGATCCAAATATATACGTATTTATTTGTAGATTTTTAGTTCACGAAACTACTCTAACGATATAAAAAATATTTCCCATAAATATTGGCGTTTCAATAATTAATAAGCATAAAAAATATTACAATTCTGCACACAAATATTAGATTTGAATAAAGACAAAAGTCCAATGCACCAAATACAACAAGCTGTGGACCCCACTCTACAAAACCAATGATAAATGTATCCATATGCTGGATTATAATCATCACAAAAAATGTATATGTATTGATTAAATATTTGTGATATTGGGAAGTCCTCGTAGAAAAATAAGTCGGCTCGATGATATATTACTTATATCAAGAATAACTATAATGATTCCATATGTGGCAGTTGTTGCAGTTATTTTGCTAACGTCTGAAGGTTTACTTTGAAAAACATATTTGTCAACTAACTCATTTGAAGTAGTGTACAGCAACAATGTGGGAAGATCGCGACAAGTGCAACTTTGATATAATGTGTTTCGCATAATTGCTATATAGTTATGGAAAGATCCCACTTATTTGAAACGCCTGGAAACCACGAAATACGTCCAAATACACATTCACAAGGCCCGGAGCACAGTAAAATGCTTGGCACATTTGTTGGTTGACGGTTGTTGAAAGTATGCCCTTGATGCCAGAGACCCCACATACATGAGATACGTGGTGATCAAATCTATGAAGGTATTGATTTGGATCACGATGACAACAATATCAGTTACCTATAGACATATGCATGGCATAACATTAAAATAGTAGTGAAATGGTTCCAACCTAGTTATTTTGACGAAGGTGGACTTCAGCTAAAACCTATGCTGTATCAATGGCGAAAATATCTTATTGGAACAGGCGTGACTAGTGGATATCACATGATGTTCGTGTAATGAACAACAGGTTTTATTTTCGCTGTAATTTCTACTCAGGTATCATCTATTTACACGAGGTGATGGTATAATGGGAATCGCTCTTTCCGGTTCGGGTGATGCACAAACATTAGGCAACGCCCTGGTTCAAGTTTGATATTGAATTTCTTCATGTTCACCTAACAACAATATTAGATAGCACTGGAAGAAAAACTGGACCGACTAACAGATCATATAACTTTTTCGCACGAATTAGGCCATTTATTTGGAGTCGGTCACATTTCATCCAAAAGTATTTGCAGATTGCAGTCAATTGAATTGATATTAACGAAATGTTAATAGGTGCCAAATGTTTTGATGAAGATGCCGGATGCATTATGCGTCCCTCAAGTAGTGAATGGTAGTTTTATTTTACTTGTGCAAAGTGAGTGACATTTCTCATGACAGGCCCGAAGAACTACCATATCCACCAGCATTTAGTGTTGAAGGTGTTAACAAAATTGAGAATCATTTGAAGAAATACCACAAAAATGATTTTTTGCTTGTAAAACAACTTCATCTAATTACATACAAAAGTGCAATAGAATAACGTGAATCACCCAACATTTCAAACATGTGGAAATGGTATGGTAGATCCAGGTGAAGAGTGTGACTGTGGCTTCGAGGCCAATTGCATACGAAGTGGCGAAATAGACTGTTGTGATATGTCCACTTGCAAGCTGAAACCAAACGCTGAGTGTTCATACGGCGAATGTTGCTCCCATTGCAAAGTACTAATTCATATAATATCCTACTAGAACCAATGGTAATATCTGATTACGACTGGATAGTTTAAAAGAGGTGGTGTGTGTCATCGAGGGCCTGAGTGTCATCCAGATGAAACTTGTTCGGGAACTAGTGCATTTGTAAGTTAGTATACTTGTTAACATTATGCACAATTTTAAATTAGTGCCCATCACTCAAAAAAAAGCCAGATGGAACACCATGTAACCAAGGACATGTAAATTATTTTGTGCAGTAGAAACGAGTTGATAGCTTGCAATCAGGCATATTGTGCAAATGGAATTTGTCCCAACACCCCCCAAAATTGCGTCAATTTACATCGAAGCAGTATAATGGTTTTTGGTTCCAAACTATATGTTTTATAGATCAAGTGCGATATGAACCAAGCTGTAATAAAATAATAGATCCTGAAGGAAAATTTGACTTGACGCCAGCAGAAGAAAAAACAAGGTATCTCGGCTGCTTCACTGTTATTTAGACGTTGCTATTGCTAGCCATTCATACTGTGGCCTGATGGCTTGCTTCGCAATACCATCAATTAGTCAATTTGGCACATACTATGCTAACCGCGATTTGAATGGCTACTGCTCGTAAAGCATCTCCTCTTTTAAATTTTAACGGTTCGTGTCTAATAGGGCTCTCAATCATACACAAGCCACTAACTTCATAGGGTTTCTATCAAACGGCCATAAGTGTGACACAAATAAAGTAACTCCCACACTGGATGTGTCATTTTAATTCACTATAGATGTGTATGAATAATAGATGCATAGATTCTGAAAAAAATAGAAAATCTTGTGCAAATATCAACTGCCCTGATGGAACAGTACACTGTTGAGTCTTGATTGTTCTTACTGAAATTAGATATGCATCAACGGTCGATGTGAGAGTAGATACAAAGATTTCAGTCCATGTAAAAATGTTGTATGTCCCAGTAACCAAGTTAGTTTTTATTAGTCATATGCTGATGTTGTTGATATTGTTGATGTAGTACTGCAACACAGAAGGACGTTGTTCATACTACGTAATGTAATTTTATGTGCACTCATATGGATCTTTTGAAATTAATACAATTAGACCAGAAAGCAACGAACATCCTTATCAACTCACCTATGTCCCATCTAACCTCATAAGAAGGTAATTTATGTTTATCAAAGAGGATCAAGTTATGGGTTAAACATAAAAATTAAATATTTTGTTATAATTCAAAACCTTAAGCTTGTTTCATTTTATTATAAATGCGTTTTCCATTAATTACGTTTATACCAATTGGATTTAAATCCTGAAACCAATTAGACAACAGGGTAGTCAACCGGTTGGAGAACAGAGGGACACAACTCCAACACTTAAAAATACGTAATTGATACTTGAACCACGTCATAATTTTCATGCTACAAAATAATCTTGGCCCCAAATAGACAAGATGGTAGTCAACCGGTTGGAGAACAGACAGACACAACTCCAGCACCTAAAAATACGTAATTAATACTTGAACCACGCTATAATTTTCGTGCTACAAAATAATCTTGGACCCAAATAGACAAGAGGGTAGTCAACCGGTTGGAGAACAGACAGACACAACTCCAGCACCTAAAAATTCGTATTTAGCATTTAAACAATACTATAAATCCGTGTTTATAAAATTAAAAAATTACTGATTATATCAAATTTTATTGATCATATTTGTTCATAGTGGATTGATGTATTATTATCTTTCAACATGACAAATGACTGCATATATCTATAATTTATCATTTAGGGGCAGCTTTATGAATAGTTTGCTAATAAGCGAGGGCTTCAAAAGTAATCTTGTAAAGAAATATCAAATTTATATTATTATTCAGAAACTTTGACGATATGTTTGCTTTCAACTTATGGGATTATCGCTTTCTTTACGTAAATTGATCAAAACATGTTGAATTCTTTCATGATATACATTTTAGATTGATCTATGTTTTCCTGATATGGGAAATAAAGGATTTCTAATTCTTCATAGAGTGTCCATAGAATAAAAAAATGTTGGCATCAATAAAATATATATTATTAGTTATTAACACGTTTTTTCCGCATAGTTTTTTGTCTTCTAATTCTTTGTACGGCAACCTTTGATATATTTTAGCTTGTAGCATTGCGTTCATTTTTTTACTTATACAAGAAACATGGTCAGTGATACCTTACTAAGAATCCAAAAACATATAAGACATCGCTTCCGGGCTCATTTGGCGTTCTGTACCCTCAATTTTATTTGAACCTTGAAAATAGGAGAACATTCACTCGAATGTAATCAAATGACGCCTCAATAAATATATAGTCGTTAACCGATTTTTCGTACTTTTTATCTAACTCGAAATATTTAGGTTGGATCAAACATAAAATGTTATAAATATGAAAAACAAAATGTAAACGGTACTTGTAGAATTAAAAAAATAGAAAAAAACTAAATTTTACCCAAATTAATGTCGAAATTACGAAAAATCCTACAAAATGTATTTTACGTAGCGTTTTCAACAATTTTGATAACGCCATGCTGATTTTTCGTATATTTTCCTGATGATATAAACAAACGATAAACATAAAACTTATGAGAAGATAGTTGAAATACAACATTATGACAACCTCGAAATAAAAGGGTCCAAAAGTGCGACTGTCTCTCATTTCAATTTAACCACAATATCAACATTATATGGTATTCTTTTTCAAAAAGATTTTTTGACAGCTTATGAAAGTGCATTGGTGTCATCTAAAAAAGTATGAATGCAACATTGATCTTCATTTTAAAATCTTCGAATGGATCAATTGGATTCACTCTTAAAAGATAGGACTAACAGCATTTGATATAATCAACAAACGAAAAGAATTCGTTGATGAAGAATTATGGATGACTTCACTTATAGTTGGTTTAAATGGAGCTTTAACAAAAAAAGTTAAATTTCTTCGAAGAAGTTTGTTTTGTCAACAGCCAAACATAACAAAATATTTTAAATGTGTTGAACGATGATATGTATTTTTTGTGCAAATTCAACTAACTATACTTTGAATTGTATTTCGATGAAAAATATTCAAACAATTTATTCCGTGCGCATGCTCGAGGAGCTGCGAAAAATCGATTAACTAACTACTGTATTAGCGATCACCTTAAATAAGTTCTAAAACATTGATCTATTTATTTGGGTCGTATATGTTGATTTTTTGTAACTTTGCGGCATGGCGTCAACAAATAAGTATCACTGCATTTTCAAATTCTACCAAATAGAGAATGTTCAAATTAGGACAACAATTAAAAAATCCCACCAAAATATATGTGTCACTGAAGTTCAGTGATCTGAGTTGATTAAACTTCTGGGTCGCTTGAAAACTGCACATTTCGAGCAAATTATTATTTCCTTATTTTACCCAGAAAGTAAATAAATCGAAAATAGCACATTTCACGTAGATTTATTTTAATGGTGATTATTTAATATTTCTAAGGTTGATACTTTTAAGTTACTAGTTCTATCATTTCGAATTAATCAAACAACATTCTACTATATTAGTTTTAACAAAACTCGAAAAGTATTTTCCCGCCAAGAAAATGATAAAACGTCTGCTATAATTTTAGGTTAAAACACCAAATATACGTGGACCAATTGCATTTATTTCACTAATATACGCAAGAAAAATTCTACCAGATTTAGGTACCAGTAAATGGATCTACTAATTTACAAAAAAGTAGTGTCCGCGTGTCCCAGAAGTATGCATGTGCCAAAAAATTGTTTCCTTCTACACATCCTTTACAACACTACCAATATAAAATTACTACGTAAATGAATTGTTTAAATTTAGTTTAATTGAATTAAATCCTTATTACTACGTATAAACGCACAAGTTTTTGGTTGGTTCTTACAAATATAATCCGATTAAAAAGTCCACTAATCCGATTATAATATAAAATAGCTGTTTGTTGCTAATTTACGCAAATCTAGTTCGCTTTGTAGTTATAATATTGGACTATATAACTAATAGCATTGATCTACCCATTTTATATTTCAATTGATTAAATGTGTTCACGGTAATGCCCAATCATTTGGTGGATCTTTTGCCTAATGTAGTCAAACGTTTACAGTGTTAATAAGAATTTTAAGTTCCTAAAACGAAATTTCTCCTCTTGTGTTCATTGTTAACTTTAAAATTCGAACCCCAGTCAATCATCAACCCATCTAACTAAACCTTAATTATCTACTTTAAGATTTATATTCCTACGTGCTGAATTATTTGTTAGTGTCAAATAAGTTGTTAGTTGATTTAATAATTCTATATTAGGTTTATTTACACGCCAACCTATTGTACAAATGTTATTGATCAAATCGCTTCTTTAAATTCAATCGATAAATTCATTAGCTTTATTAATGACGTGTTATTTAAAATTAATTTAAATATTTTTACATTAAGTTACTAGTGTACGCAATTTTTGCAACAAATAACTAATGAGTGGTTTGTAAACAAGTAATTTACACCATTGAATTGGCGAAACGTGCACTAAACTGAGCAAACCAAGAACTGCGCTATAATTTTGTTGAACAATTATACGCAAAAATATTCAACTAAGATTGCCCCTTAAAAACTCGCGAACAACGGTGAGCTATAGCGCTAGCTGTATCAACAAAATAATGACGACAACGTTGCTACGTTCAAATAAAACCCTATGTGCGAAACGCTGCGACTTCCCCCGAAGTCGTGGTTCATTATGGCCCCTATCGTAACTCCAGGTATGCGAAAAATTCGGTTGATTATGTTGACTAATTGATCCTATTGTAGTGTCTGCTCACACCAAACACAGTGACGATTATGCGGAACAAGATGTGACCGACGAAATCTCTCCAAATTTATGGCAGGAAGCCTGCTGGGTGGTGATCAATTCGTTTTTCACCGAAAAAGGTCTTGTTCGACAACAGTTGGATTCATTCGACGAATTCATCACTTCATCAGTGCAAAAGATATTGGAGGAGCATCCGCCGATCGAGTTGCAAGCTGAAGCGCGGCACTATTCGGAAGATGAGGATGCACCGCCAAAATACGTGCTGAAATTCGGTCAAATCTACGCCAGCAAACCGTCATTCTCCGAGCCAGATGGTACAATTCACGAGGTGTTTCCCAGCGAAGCTCGTCTACGCAATCTCACCTACAGCGCAGCCATTTTCGCCGATATCACCAAATCTCTCTACATCAACGATGTGTTGCACAAGGACGAGTTGGTGGAGAAAGTTCCCATCGGAAAAATACCCATCATGTTACGTTCGCAGTATTGCGTGTTGAAGGACTTGTCTGATATCGGCTTGTACGAGGTGAAGGAGTGTCCATTGGATCCTGGTGGCTATTTCATTATTAATGGAT
Organism: Merluccius productus; assembly: GCA_027122695.1. Taxonomy (NCBI): domain Eukaryota; kingdom Metazoa; phylum Chordata; class Actinopteri; order Gadiformes; family Merlucciidae; genus Merluccius; species Merluccius productus. Next base: position 22,357 of record JAOPJI010054000.1, read on the forward strand.
CTGAGAAAGTGTTGATTGCCCAGGAGAAAATGGCTTCAAATACGGTCTACATTTTCGACAAAAAGGAAAACAAATATTCTCTCACTGCCGAAGTGAGAAGTGTGTTGGAACATTCGTCTCGTCCACCGAGCACTATTAGTATCCACATGCCTAGTCGTGGTTCTGCGGAAAGTTTAAAGTTTCGCAACGGCAATGCCACTGTCAAAACGTCGTCGGGCTATGGTATTCGTGTCACTCTTCCCTACATCAAACAAGACATTCCAATTATGGTGGTGTTTCGCGCGTTGGGTTTCGTTAGCGACGGCGACATTCTCGAGCACATTATCTACGATTTTGACGACCACGAAATGATGGAAGCTATCAAACCTTCGTTAGACGAAGCTTTCGTCATCCAAGACCAAAGCGTCGCTCTCAATTTCATTGGTTCGCGTGGTGCTATCCCTGGTGTGACCAAGGAGAAGCGTATTGCGTTCGCCAAGGAAATCCTCCAGAAAGAACTCCTACCGCACGTAGGTATTGGCGAGTTTTGCGAAACGAAAAAGGCCTACTTCCTTGGCTACATGGTGCACCGACTTTTGCAGGTGCATTTGGGCCGAAGATCCATTGACGACCGTGATCACTACAGCAATAAGCGACTGGACTTGGCCGGCCCCTTGATGGCGTTCCTCTTCAGAGGCTTGTTCAGAAACATGGTCAAGGAGATCCGCTACTACGCCATGAAGTTTATTAACCGCGGTCGAGATTTCAACGTGTTTGCCGCGGTGAAGCCCAAAATAATTACCGATGGTCTGCGCTACTCGCTGGCCACAGGAAATTGGGGCGACCAACGCAAAGCTCACCAATCGCGAGCAGGTGTCTCACAAGTGTTGAATCGACTTACGTACGCGTCCACCTTGTCTCATCTTCGACGACTCAATTCGCCCATCGGACGAGAGAGCAAGTTGGCCAAGCCGCGACAGTTGCACAACTCCCACTGGGGGATGATTTGTCCAGCTGAGACGCCTGAAGTAATAAATTAACACTCAAATACACAATTAAATTGCTCTCAATTAATTTCCATCAGCCCTCAAACGACGTTGGGCTGCAAAGTTCCAACCCATATTTGATTTAGACGCCGCATTCTCGCTAAATTAAACCGATTAATGCAGGTTAACGGTAAATTATTATATGGCGTTATCTTCAAATTCTTTCTTTCCAGCTTTTTAACAATTAACAAACGTGCTTATGTTGTTACTTTTCAACTTGAATTAATTGAGAGTGAAAATCACCCACCCTCAATTACGTCGTACCCAAATATGGTCGTCATTGACGTTGTTGGTGGGTTAAGATAGTAGTATTAGCTCAATAAGATATCATGAAAAATCAACGAAAATTAAATGTAACCACCAAATGGTAGGGCGCGGCCGTTGGTCTGGTCAAAAACCTCGCACTCATGGCCTACATCAGTGTGGGCTCGGAACCCTCGCCCATTTTGGAGTTTCTCGAAGAATGGACAATGGAGAATTTGGAGGAAGCCAGCGCGTCGACCATCGCTGCCGCCACCAAAATATTTGTCAACGGCAGCTGGATTGGGATCCACCGCGACCCCGATCGCTTGATCGAGACCATGAAAAAACTGCGTCGCAGTACAATGGACAACATCGGTTTGGAAGTGTCTATTGTGAGGGACGTGCGTGACAGAGAAATCCGCATTTTCACGGACGCCGGGAGAGTCTGCAGACCCATTCTCATCGTGGAGAACCAACGACTACTGCTCAAGAAGAGCCACATTGAAATGCTCAAGCAGAAGGAGTTTGAAGGCAGCGGTGGTTGGAATGAGTTGGTGTCGGCCGGAGTCATCGAGTACCTGGATTGCGCCGAGGAGGAGGCGTCCATGATTGCCATGACACCCGAGAGTTTGATGAACAGTCACTACTGCCACACCTACACCCACTGCGAAATCCACCCAGCAATGATCCTTGGCGTGTGCGCCTCCATAATTCCCTTTCCAGACCACAACCAGTCGCCACGTAACACCTACCAGTCTGCTATGGGTAAGCAAGCCATGGGCACATTCATCACCAATTTCCACACTCGCATGGATACTTTGGCGCATGTTCTTTTCTACTCGCAGAAGCCGCTGGTGTCAACGCGATCCATGGAGTTTTTAAGATTCCGGGAGTTGCCTGCCGGCATCAATGCTGTCGTGGCGATAGCTAGCTACACTGGCTACAATCAAGAAGATTCCATCATCATAAACCAATCGGCCATAGATCGTGGATTGTTCAGATCGATTTTCTACCGTACCTACATGGACGAAGAAGATAACGCCTCCTACAACCAGGTGGAGTCGTTCGAACGACCCGACCGGAAGGCCGTCCAAGGTATGCGTAATGCCATCTATGACAAGTTGGACAGTGATGGTCTCATTGAACCCGGCACTCGCGTTAGTGGCGATGATGTGATCATTGGCAAAGTGCTAACACTGCCGTCTGGCGACGATAACAACGCCAATGAAAATTCCTTTAAAACCATCGGCAACCTCAAGTCGTGCATCAAGAAGGACGCCAGCACCTTTTTGAGAGCAACTGAAACGGGTATTGTTGACCAGGTGATGGTCACTGTGAACCAGTCGGGCAACAAGTTCACCAAAGTCAAAGTGCGCTCACTGAGAATTCCGCAGATCGGAGACAAGTTCGCCAGTCGTCACGGACAAAAAGGTACCTGTGGTATCACCTACCGTCAGGAGGACATGCCGTTCACCGCTGATGGCATTGTGCCCGATATCATCATCAACCCCCATGCTATCCCCAGTCGTATGACCATTGGACATTTGATTGAGTGTCTCCAAGGAAAGGTGTCGGCGCTCAAAGGCGAAATTGGTGATGCCACTCCTTTCAATGACGCTGTCAACGTTCAGAACATCAGCGAGTTGCTTCGTGAGTACAATTACCACTCGAGGGGCAATGAGGTTTTGTACAATGGGTTCACTGGACGAAAAATGAACTCCCAAATTTTCATCGGACCCACCTATTATCAGCGCTTGAAGCATATGGTCGAAGACAAAATCCATTCCAGATCCAGAGGTCCATTGCAGGGTCTCACCAGGCAACCTATGGAGGGAAGGTCGCGCGACGGTGGTCTTCGTTTCGGGGAGATGGAACGGGATTGCCAAATTGCTCATGGCGCTGCTAGTTTCCTCAATGAACGACTGTTTGAAGCTTCCGATCACTACGAAGTTTACGTATGTGACAACTGCGGTTACATTGCTGTGGCCAATATTTCGCTGGGCTACATCGAATGCAATATCTGTCATACCAAAACCGATGTATGGCTAAATTCACATTGAATTCGTTGTTATTGGGGTCTAATCGATGCTTAGATATCCAAAGTCAGGATTCCGTACGCGTGCAAACTGCTGTTCCAGGAACTTATGTCTATGAATATTTCTCCAAAGATAATTGTCAAGGATTAGGCTGTTGTCTTATGTGTGTATTAATTTCATTTGTTTCTTATTGCGCACTTTTGAGCGAAATCCAATGGAATTATACTGTCAAACAACAAACTTGTTTTAATAACACAAAAATCTATTGATATTGTGTGGTTCTCGGGAGAAGGCAGATAGTTACGTAAGTAATGTCGCGACGGTTTGTTGTAACACGCGTGTTTGTTAAGATGTATATCAAAATGTTCCCACTATCACAAGTTGTAAAGTTAATCTCCAGTAAATTACTGAATCCAAAAGAGTTGTGTACACTGACAAATTTGTTATAGTCGTCCCCGAATATTTCTCACTTCCCTAATAATGTGCTAAGTGATTTCATCGCCCAAATTCACAATGCAATATCCAGAGACAACAGTGCTAAAGGATTTTACAACCCAGTTGAAATACAAATGTACACAATAATTATACAAAAAAGTCAATGTTTCTTTGCGACAAAAAAGACGCTGCTATACAACGTGTTTTTCATAGAGTCGGAGTCCAAATAGTAGGGGGTGTAGATATCGCTTGCTTCATCTACCAAGGTAAATCCAACGCACTTCATTACATGACAAATTTCCTCGTAGGACAACTCGACCGACAACCCTTCGTCGTCTAGATTGTAGGCATAGTGCAACGGGCCAATATTAACCCATACTCCGCCTTTTGTTAGCATAGAAGCGACTTTTTCGACGTACCTAACGACATTTCTCGAGGTGTCAATAAAAAAAGATGTTAAAACACAATCAAAGCGATCAGGACCACTAGTAGACGTATTAAAATAACCGATTGAGCACCTAAGAATACTTGAAGAATGCCAACAAATCCTCTGGAATGAGATGGACGTTCGACGCGTTCTTTCGAATAAGTTCAGCGCCAACTTTGTCAGGAAATGTACACGATTTAGTGTTCGCATGGACGGTTTTTTTATTGGACAACACGTCCATCCAAGGAAAAATGATATTGCTTCGGCCTTGTTGAGCCATTTCGATGATTTTCTTGGTAGCAATTGCCATGTGGAAGTTCTTTTCGACGCCGTACACTGAGAACCCAAGCGAAGCGATCTCATATAGCAGTCTACCAAGCCCACACCCAGGTGCAAGAACTTTGATAGAACCAGTGCCTAATTTCACTTGATCAGTAGTAAAGCTTTCATTATATTATAATGATTATAATATACCTTCTGAGTTGGCGCACTTTGGAAAATACTCACTTTCAACAGCTCTCATCACATACTTGAGAATATTTTGCATTTCATTGACGCCCAGTTCCGTCCACTCCCTCACTATTTGTCTCAACATAATCTTCACACTTTTAAATCTCGATTGGGTAGTGGGTGGCAATGACCAAGGCTCAAAGGACAATGTGCAGTTGAAATATTCGTGCGACTTGTACCCAAATTGTCTTGTTACAAGAGAATTCATGCGAAGCGCTTCCCTCATTGCCGCGTGTTTTTCCAAGTACTGGTCTTTTATGTACGCCAGGTGACTCTCAGGGAGCAGATCCAGGATTTTTAGATGTTTCTCTAACCTCGCTTCCATCATTGATTCGTAGTCGTGCAACGCTTTCACGCATTTGACCAACTCCAATGCTCTGATAGCGTCCAACTCCATTTTCCTTCGTTTTATAAGTGCGCGTAATTTAAAATTTTTTCACGGGACAAAAATACGACGTTATTGGTGATCTAAAAGGGGTTAGAGCGGTTCGGTTCTTAACCGTCGGTTTTCGGTCTTTTCGAAAACCGACTGTTTGAAACCGGTGATTAAATTTATTTTATACTGGCGCGAAATCACCGGCGTGGTCCAGATACAATTAAATTAATTTTTAATTAGGTTCTGTTGATTTAAAAATAGAAACGGAAATTTATTCGAATCTTCAGCTAATTGTAGTTCGTGTATGTGAATAATTCATAAATTTCCGTTTCACTATATGAATATAGCTATTTCAATTCATTATCAAGTAATAAAGAATAATTTTGCTAGACAACTAATGTATAATCAAACGTTTATCGACTGTAATATGATACCTTGGGCATAATCCTACAATTGTGATATTTTAATCCGGCTGCCAAAATTAAAACCTGAAAATCATAAAATACAAATAGACAAATATACTTTTATATGGGTGTGATCTGATAAAATAATTATTATTATAATTTAAAATTGTTGAATACCGTGAAACTTCTATGTATAATGAACAAAAGTTTCGGACATGAGACATGAGTACTTGGGGAACACGCACGTACTGACACTCCACCTTTATATATGTAGTAGATATATCCTTTATATATGTAGCAGATATCTACTATATATATAAAAGAGTAGTGTCCGTGTGTCACGCATCAGTACGCATGTGCAAACTCTGCTCTCATTATT
>JAOPJI010054045.1:0-28001 GCA_027122695.1 Merluccius productus
CATTTTTAAAATCAACCGACTAATTGAAAAATTAATTTAATTGTAACTGGGCAACGCCAGTGATTTCGCGCTAGTAGGCATTAAAAGTTAATTATGGCGGTTAACAAGCGATTAGAATAATTAGAGGAGTTCGCGGTGTTTTCAATGAATTCCACAAAAACGTACTATTCATTGAAAACCCCACGAACCATATCTACCACGACAGTTGGTAGAGATGTTAATAGAAAAACAGTTTGAAGAATGTTGTTGATGTTGTGCGACGTTAAAATGTACTACAGAAGTAACGAAAACAATCTTACCAACAAAGAAATGGCCTTGTAGTAGTTGTAAATCATAATGGACTTGGCGGGAGTGACTATGATGCTTCTAGGGTTCATGAAGTAGCCGCTCTAAACAAACACAAACGTTATACAGAGACGACGTTTTTGTTTATTTACACATTGAACTCAAACAAAAACTTACCATGTGCGCCGACTTGATGTTCACACGTCGCCACACCTCACGGCACGCGTAGAACTCGTACATCCCAAACAACGCATTGTTTTGAATCTGAATTGACATTAGAGACCGACGACGGAACTGAAGGGTACCTTCCACGAATTGCGTTTGATCTTTAACGGGTCTTGGGGAGTGTGTTTGGAGGTGGCGGTGCGTACTAAAAAAACCCTGGCGAAACCCCCTTCACCGATGAACGACTCAACCAGCCACTTTTCATTCTCTTCACCACATTAAGTTACCATAAAAACCAATTTAAATTCACCATAGCAAAACGTTTTTCCTATATCAATCTTGAAGGGGGTGTCGTCAGCAAAATGATGGAACCCGGCGTAGTGGCTTTTGATGTGCGGTGCTATTCTTTTGACGACTTCAATTTGAACGCTTTTGTTGAATATTTCAATGGGCGGCTGGTTGTGACTTTGGAGAAAGAGACTCAAACTCTTGCTGATGCTTGGTAGAGTTTGTCTGTGCAAAAACGATTGCACACCCATTGGCACCGATGTAATTTTATCGCTGGGCTTGTGGCTGGTTGGCGGGATGTTTTCCAAGCGATCAACTACGGCGGGTTTGAAGTAGGTTTCGTTGACGTCTTGATGTTTGGTGGACGCCACTGTGTGATTGGACTCTTCACTCGACGAGGTGGTTGTGCGAAACACAAACGGCGTGGAAGTCATTTGAGTGCTGAGCACCGATTTGAAGTTGACGCTGTCTTCGTGTCTGCACCACATGATGAATGTGTACAATTTAGTCATGTGTTAGAGTTGTTAAAATTAAAAGAAACAATATAACAGAGATTAGTACAGTAAAAATGAGTTCACAAAGAACAATGAAATTAAGAGTAGTACTTCGCAGTGTCTAGAGTCAATGAATGCGGTTGCTTAGAAGTGTTGACAACGGTCGACGTGAACAACTGCCTCTTTCCAACGCCCTTGTCACCACAGTTAAAGTACGGTGTGCTTTGATTGTTGTTGTAGCTGAATTTGCAGTTGGTGTCATCATCTGACGGCTTGATGGTGGTGGTGTTGTTGTGGTCTACGTAAATGGAGAAGGCGGATCGATCGTTCACCGCATCCAAATGCTTCGGTGGTTCATACACCGAGTGGTCGTAGAGCGACGGCTGAGAAAAACAGTTGGCCACAAAGTCCTTCGCTTGCTGAGCCAGTAGAGTGAGTTGGTCGTTTTTTCTGTGCACAATGGTATCATTTAGAATTGAGTGCTCGGTGTGATTGGCCAACGTGATTGCACTCAGGTCGTCCATGTAACTCAGACTGATGGAGTCATCATTGACCATTCTTTTTCTGCTGTCAACCACCGTGGGTGAGTCTGTCATACGCGTGTCATCGTGAAGCGATGTGCAACTGACACTCAGCAGTCCTGTAGTGACGTCCATAGTCACGTCAACGTCCTCCTTGTCTTCCAACAACCCGATCCAAACAGGCACCATTTCGATGTCTTTCTCGTAGTCTACTGGTGTACCATGTTTTCCCAACTTATTTATGCAATAGTTGACAGCTTTGATCTCTTCTATTGAGACTACATCCATAAGTTTGTCATATTTGCTGCTGCTGCTGTTGTCGTCGGTGTTGTTCGAATAGAACACTATTTTCATCTAAATTGGTAGGTGTAAAGTTCAAACGTGTAGTTTCGACCAGATGGGAGTACATTTTGTTGTTGGACAATCGAATTCAGTTTGTCTCTGTAGTTGGCTTTAAATTCTCTAGCTCTTTCGCGAACTTTAACCATGGGGGTGCAATCGTTCGCTATTGCCTTCGAAAACACATTCAACACCTGATCGAATTGCTCACTCTTCAGCAACACATCCACCCAACGCATGTAGAAATCAGCCAGCTTTCTGAACAGGTGTTTGTCGTATATCTTTTGATAGATGTCGTTGGGTTTGGGGAAGTAATCGGCGTAGCTACACCACACATTCATGTAGTGGTCGTCTGTGCGCAGAGACCCTTCAAAGTTTCTGCAGGACACCAGGGAAAACTCCAACGCTGACACCATAGATTCAGGTGTGTTATTCTCAACCCACTGTATGTAGCTATTATTATGTCAAGTCACATTGGCAGTAAGGTTAATCAATTAATTGACCTATTCACATTGTTCATTATGTTATTGTTGGTTGAATTTTTGATCTTTGTACGATGTCGTCTAAGTGACACATTTTACGAAATATGACGTTGTTTGGGCTTACTCCTCCTCCATGGTGCATGTTCTAAAAGTGCCGCTACAACTTTGCGCTTGCGTCGTAGTGGCTGATTGAAGAGTTTGCATTGCGCTCAGTATATAGTAGATAACCACGCGAACTTGAGACGTTTGCTTTGATGATAATACAGTTTTGCGCTTTGAATTCTAAACAAGTCTGGTCTATATGAAATAGTGTAACTAATTTAAGAAAGAGTTTTGGTTAATCCTTTCATTACTTTGTGAAATGTAAAAGCGGATTAATGCCTTTAACAGCTTATGTTGATGTATCGACATACATTAAAAATTATGTTGGTATAAAGTGATCAACTTTTCAGACGAATAAAACGAGCAAACGATATCATATTTTTTGAACCTCAAAGCGCGAAACCCAACACAAATGTCAAATTATTTCACTTTATTCGTGCTTTTAGAAAGTTTTTATTTTTCCAACAAAATTAAGCAATTACACTCCATACATGGTTATTTGGAAATATAAATTATGCAGTGTGGACTATTTGAAAACCCTAATGTATGAGATCAAAAAATTCCCATGATCACACGCTCATACACCAAAAACTTGACGTATTGAACTATAACATCGAAATATAAAATGGTTAGATCATTGCTATCAGTTGTAGCGTTTAATGTTATGACTACGAGGCAATCTAAATTTGTGTAGATTTTTTTGGGGGGGGGAGGGGCAGTTATTTTCTATAATCGGATTAATTTTTGAAAATCAACTGAAACCTAAATTGTCTTAACGTCGTAATAAGTATTAGTTAATTCCTACTACATGTAATTTTTTTATCTAGGTTTTAATTATATTAGTAGTGTTGTAAAGTGTGTGTATAAGAAAAAAACTTTGGGACATGCATACTTGCCGAAGCACACAATCTCTTATCTATATATATCGATATACGATGACGAAAAACTTAACTTTTTGATACAAATTCTAATATGAAAAGCTGAGTCAAACAATTATTTTAAATTTCTGATTAATGTATACAATCTCATCAGTGTATATATATGTTATTTTTACGTAGTAGCTGAATTTTGAAACGCTTTTTAATAAAAATCGGATTTTATAACCTAAGCATATTCACATGACAACTTCCATCACCTTCATAATAATATAATAAGAAATCTTTTTATAATTTAAAGAATTTAAAACGAGGTTGTAGAATATTGGCACATTTTCAGCGTATTCACTTCAAGTCTGAGAGTTCAAAGTTTTCAATAGTTGTTTTATTGCTTTTGGTATCTCCAGATATTCAACAAAAATATTCTTTGTATGCATTTAGCCCACGTCCAAACAATGCTCAAACAAAAAATATAGATATCACGATAGTATTGTTTCGGAGTACTTTATTGAGTTAACTAAATTGCAATATAAAACCATAGAATTATCCCAATAACTATAATCTTTTATTTATAATGACTCATTATCGCATAAAATCAACAGATAATCCGAATTTGTGTGGGTGTGGTTCTTCAAAATTTGTCAAGTGTAGTGATATTTGTGTTCAAAATGACGCCAAAGGCAAAAAAGTCGACGATTAATTTGTGACAATTGAATATCATACCATTAATTCATATGTAGATGTTATTATGGTGGCTCCAATATTATTGTCATAATGCGCAAGCGTACAGTGCTATATTTTTTATGAAAAAATGCTGTAACGTACTTTATAATTGAATAATTTGAAGTATCTGAATTATAAAAAGGATGTCGTGATTTAACATCAGCACAAATTACTATGAATACGAGGAAAAAATAATTATATAATTTTTTAATTATATTTCTGAGTAAATATCTAACCACCTAATTTAACACAACTTTATCCATCAGATAGTATTGTTAGATTGGGTTGATAAACATGGACGGTTACTTTTGCGAATTATGCAAAGAGATTACATAATTTAAGGTAACTTTATTTTGAAGAGAAATTTAGATGGTAAATAGGAGCTATGTGTGAGTACACCAATAAGCGACAAGTTTTTGATAATCAAAGAGAATACACGATGTGTGCTTAATTTAGGAAACACACATGCCTGAAACTCCTGTTTGATACTATTGTTTTTTTCGAGAAATACTAAAAACGGGTTTTCAAATAACTCATCGAAACAATTAAAATGCCAAATTTTAGGACACTATCAAACAGGTACACACACCTGTTGCGATTATTTCGCAGAAATATTCAATACTATTAAGCTTTTGGTGAAAATTAAGCTGTATTGATTGATGCATATATTTCAATTGGTATCAAGTAGCCAAACATACATAGTTTTTGGCTCAAAGCATCACACAGTCAGAACAATAAAAAAAGATTATTTTATTTCAAGATAGATTAGTGGATCGCCTCGAGGTATTATTTTAAATCAATTCCCCAGCGACGCATTACATCGCCACACCTCATTGTAGTAGCGAAGTAACCTGATTTAACGGACGCCACTAGAACATTTCTACGCTATACAAATCCAATCTATTTTTTGACATTAGCTCAACCACTGCTGTATCACAAAATCACAATAAATTTGCTATCCAACTAATCTCAGATCCCCTATCGCGAATGGTGTCGCATTTGCTCGGACTTAAACGAATGAATAATTGGTGCTCACTAATCCATCTAGTTATTTATTAAAATTCTTCACGATGAATGAATCCACCCACAATAAAATTTCAAAGATCTACCAAATTCTGAGTGGAAAAATTCAGAACAAGCGTTTGGACTATCCTCTATTTGAATGGGATACTCTGCTGGACTTTTTATTGTCTTTTTACGACGAATTTTGCGATCCATCTCAGAACAATAAAGACAAAGCTATTGGAATGTTCAATAAGCAATGTAACATTAATTATCGACAATTGGGTTATACCGTTAATTGTGTAGATTTGGAAAATGTGAAGGAGCTAAAAAGTTTGCGAATATCGAGGAATGACTTCGACACAGTTAAAACCATTGGCCAAGGGCATTTCGGAGAGGTAGTTCACTGCCAATACACCCCCAATGGTTACAATTGGATCATTTTTAAATTCGCAACGTGTAGGTGATTGTAGTGAAGGAAAAGAATACGTCGAATGTTTACGCTATGAAGGTTTTGAAGAAAGCGGCCACTCTTTCTCAAGATAATGTAATTTTTCACATTGTTACAGTGCTAGTTTTGGTATACTGTATCTTATTAATTTGTCGAGAGATTTTAGAAGGATTAATATTTAAGTTGAATTTCTCCTGATCAAGATGGTTTGTTTTTGGAACTTCAATAATGTTAATAGTTAATTCTAAAAACTTACACTATTTATCATTCAAAAATGTGTTGAAACTTTATATTGTGAGTGCTTTGAATGTCTGAAATGGCCAAAGGGTATAATTACATAGTTGAAGTTTGAATTAAGTCGTCGTTGACAATAAAAATATCATATGTATTTGTTGTGACCTAATAATAACGTCTATTTGGAAATGTAAACCAGCTTGAAAAATATATCTACTATATATATAAAAGAGTAGTGTCCGTGTGTCTGCCCACACCAGTACGCATGTGCAGAACTCTGTTCTCGATATTTAAGCGTTTTTAGTGTGTGTAAATTATATGCGTAAAAAGATCACTTAACAACGTACTTAATGAGTTACTTAGAAATTTTACGGCACTTATAATTTTAGAGATATGAAGCATTTAAAATTGGGATTTGGATTAAAATGGAGATTAACCTTATTTTTCATATGATTATGCGCCCAAAATTCAATTATTTTCCAACTAAATTATGTGTTTGAACTTAATGTCTATATTTACAATGTTTTTGGTGAATTATTCGTTGTGTATTATAAGTTTTGAATATATTTAAGCGCTATTGAATAGGTTTCTGTTTTCATTTTTAAAATCAACCAACTAATTGAAAAATTAATTTGATTGTAACTGGACAACGCCAGTAATTTCGCGCTAGTACTACATAAAACGTGAACTCTTTCTTACCCAATGTCCATTTAAATTTAACTGAACAAGTAAAAGTGTTACTTTGTGTTTCATATATTTGATTTATTTTTGGAAAAAGCGCTCATCTGTTTTTAAAATGATAAATTTCCACCAGTATAGCAAATAGGAAATGTACAAATTTTTCTCGACGCAAAAGCTAATTATTAGTTCTCTTGTTTTTGGATAACCTGGAATGATGAGAAGTTTTTTTTAAGTTAAAGATGGTTAAAAAAATAAAAATATTGCGTGTTAATAATTCGATCAAGTTGGAAAAGTTGGCACAAAAATAGCATACTCATAAATTATAAAATTTATTTTAAGTACGTTTTTAAAATAATTAGCTAAATTTATTGACACTTTTCAGCAAAACACAAATTAAAATGACGCACAAGCGTTGGATTAAAATGAAAGTTTTTCATTAATATATGTAACTTTTTATTGAAATTTGAATGCTCTGTTTAGCTATAAGGCTCCATTCTGTGGTACAAAACAGTTTAACGCCCATTCTATCAAATTGAACTTATATTATTCAGAAAATAATTAAAAATCAAGATTCCGACTGTTTGTAGAGTTTGTGACGATGTTATAGCCATAAATAAATTCAGCGAAATTTTTTTATTTTTTAAATATTCATTCGGGGTTCGTTCAATCAAAGGATAGTTGTTAAGCTTTTGAAAAATAAAATAACTATCTTCGTAGGCAAGTTGTGAATATTGTATTGTTAAAAGCTAAATTCTGTTACAGTGTGATGTTCTTAACACGAACCCCACTTAGTTGTAGCTGTAAGTAAAAATTTGAAACTTTATTTGGTCAATTTTAATCAATAACTTCTGTAAAAGTGTAATGACAAAAATTCATTTAAATAATAGGTGGAAAGAATGTCATCTGTGCAAAAAGTTTAACTGAACCCCCAAAGTTTTTGCTCGAGATAACAAAAATAGCAATTTTCTCATTTCAACGCAGTCTTTTAGAATTACACTTTTTTAGACAGCAAAAGAGAGCTATAGGCTTGTTACGATTGGAAAATTTCTGCTTAAATCTACCATGACTGCAACGTTGATTAGTAAAAAAATACGTCATTCCAAACACCATCTATGATTTCAGATATGACACTTTACAATTTAAAACCGAAATATTTTAAAGTAACGGGCAATTTATCTGCTCACAGTAGTCTGTTTCGCGTACTTTGTAGAAAACTTGTATAACATCGATTTTATTAAGCTTTCAGTTTATAATTGACACAGAAATTCATTTTAAACCTAAACGTAACTACCACTCACCATATATACAAATATAATCAGGCGACTAAAAATTGGCGCCAAATTTACTCCTTACTACACTCGAAAATCACCTTAACCCCACGCATTTATTTAAAGTTTTTAGTAAAAATGTGCGCACAACTAAAACACTTGAAAATCAACGAAAATTGTCTATCAATTCAACACACATTTTCTGAACTTTTTATTTAACAACGCACAAAAGTCCACAAAATTTCCGCTTTGATCATCCACATTCTTCAGGAAGTAACTGAATGACCGCGTGAAAGTGTTTAAGCAGCAAAAGACTTCATAGTGAATGTTGTCTGCACGAACCGAACTTACCTCAACAGGATCCAACATAGAGTCTTTAGCTCTTCTGCGTCGTCTCGAATTCTTCCACCAATGGCATCGCATAGAAGAGCGCAATTTAACCGATAGCACCTTCAAAGTTACTATCATGGCGAGTAATCTGTTCGCAGTACAATCATCAAAGGTTTCCTTGCTCACACTCTCACTGATGGCATTGCCAAGAGTGATCGTACAAGTAAAGTCGTTGACAAGGATGGCAACGAACATGATCAAATACTCTCCAAAAAAGCGGCCTACATCAAACTGATGCATAAACAACCGCGACTGAAGATCGACAGAGAAATGAAGCGCGGATTTATTTCGTTCAATCCAGCTGTAAGTGGTGGCTTGTTTCGAATCAAGTACATGCAAAAAATCAAACGTGACATGCTGACTATTGGCTGTGGCGAAATGCTGAAGAGTAGCTTTCATGCGAGAAATCAGTCGTTTATACTCACAAGAAGTAACGGCCTTTGCCACATTGTGGCTCAGTTCAAAAGGATCTTGAACAATAAAAGGGCACGTATAATCCAATCGATAATCCTTAAAATTATCAATGTATTTGTTGATAGTGGCTCTATAGTTGATGGAATAGTTATCCAAATAGGGTCTATTATTGAATAAGGGGTCTTGGCGATCAATTACAAAACAATTGGGCAGAATCATTTCAAGTTCGTGTTTTAATTTTTCCCGCGTTAATTTTTCGCCGGCCAACAATTGACGTACATCCACCACCTCCTCATTGCAGTCAAATACGTTAGAATAGAAGTGGAAGAATTCGTAGATCAACTCGTCATAACCTACCCCATAATTAATTCTTGCAACTGGCACCGAAGCATACTTTTAATGCGATTCTCATGACTGCCGAGTGTTTCTAAAGTGAATAAGAACTTAGCTGCACTACATGCATTAGTGTGTAAATATAAAATAGTTATGAATGGCGTTACAACGAGGACTACATCAGTATATATAAATACCGTCAGAGTAGTGGGATGTCATTATGGCAGGCAAATAATTGTTGGTCAACAAAAAGTAGACTATCATCAGAGTAAAGCCGTATGAAGATAGATGAATTTTATCGCCTAGCTTGAACCACAATCTCAACAGCGTTGCATAGATTTTCAAGTCGAATTGTTGCTCGACATCGACTCTCAATGGGGTGGATAGGAAATCTCTCATCAGTTTGGTGTTCTCAATGCCCAACCTAAGATAAATTTGCTTGAACTAGACAAGTAGATTTTAATCCATTACGATTGTTAATATCCATATATATATATATATACCGAATAAATGTACTATATAATTGAGATAAGCATCGCGTTTAAAAATTACCAATTATTAATTGTAAAATCAACTCGAACGCCCAATGGTTTGTATCTGAAGCTAATAGACGGACAACGAACACTTGGTTTGAATAGCACCTTGTCTAGTTGATCACTAGTTTTGAAGTGTGTGCAAATCAACTCGACGATGTGGTATTTATTGGGCGGTTTGGAATGGAGTGCACTTTTAGCAATATTGAATGTTGCTTCGGACATTATCAATGTCACGTCCAAATCAAAGTCACCAACCATACACATGTCTAAATTGGCGGAGCCATAAAAGTGTAAGTGTTCTTTGTCAACTTTGAAAGAGGTCAGCAACTTGCATAACTCCGATATCACTGCGTTTTTGGCGTTTTCTAGCACGGGGGAACAACTGGGTAGACCGAATCTTCCCAACAACGCATCAATTCGTTCGACTCCTGGTCGCAGTGCATAAAAGTCAACAACAAAGCTCTCTGAAATTTTCATCGACATAACAATAGGAGAGACCAAAGGCGCTGGACATTCATTGCGCAAGTTCCCCAGCGAAAAGAGTACACCCGACTGATGCTAATATGGAAAATGCGCGCACAAAAGCTTAAACCGGTAACAAAAAATGCATTCCAACGTTAGATTGACAGTTAGAATACATAAACACCCGACATATATATGAGATTGTCTGGGTGTCAGCAAGTACGCATGTCCGAATTTTTTTTCTTTATACACCATTAATATGATTAAAACCTAAGTGAAATTTAAAATTTAGTCTGATTTAATTAAATACTTATTATTACGTTAAAAAGGATTGTGTTTTGGTCGATTTTCAAAAATATAATCCGATTATAATACGACACAGCTGATTTTTCGTCACTTACACAAATGTAGTTTGCTTTATAGTTATAATATTAAACTATGTGACTAGTCGCATTGAGTTAGTTACTTTTTATTCACTTAAGCTAAGTGTGTTCATTGTAATGACAACATACATGGGTGATGTTTCGCCTATTGTAGCCCACATTTTACAGTACTAATGCGAATTTTAAGCTCATAAGGTCGATCATTCCTCTTTATGATATTCATTGTCAACTTTAAGATACAATATGGAACCAACGATCAAACAAAATAAACAAGTTGAACTGCCGTAGAGCAGACGTAAGATGAGCGATCAAGGGGGACACAAATCAACAACACGCCACTAGAAGCAGCGATAATCGCGAACAAGTAACGAAAACAAAGTTAATCAATCAATCAATAAGTGGGATAGCCCGGCGAGACAACAAAGAAAAACACAAAACTAACACAAACCGGATAATAGCACCTTTACTAAGTATGCGTGATAGTGTTGGTATATATGAATAAACGTTAGT
This sequence comes from Merluccius productus, assembly GCA_027122695.1. NCBI lineage: Eukaryota > Metazoa > Chordata > Actinopteri > Gadiformes > Merlucciidae > Merluccius > Merluccius productus. Next base: position 10,939 of record JAOPJI010054045.1, read on the forward strand.
AGTAGATTGGCTGATAACGGTAGTAGTAGTAGTAGTAGTGGCAGTAATTCGGCAACAACAAAATGAGCGAGTGTGTGTGATTTGTAAATGGTGGCAATAATGGTGAAGAGGTAGATATAACAATAAAACGAATTAAAAGACAAAATTACGATGAACATTCAATGCATTGAAGTAAAACAGGACACACGATACTATTAGGTTGTAGAATTGACTTGGACAGCTATTACTCGTCATCACCAACACCACCATCTTGCGAAACCTCATTCGACCAAAGGGTGAGATTGTCTCTGAGCAGTTGAAGAATGAGTGTGCTATCTTTTCTGGTTTCTTCGCGCAAAGTGTCATACTTGGCGATGGCAGTGTCAAACGCCTCTTTTGCGAGTCTCTTGGCTTCGTCCGCCTGATTGAGAATTTCATAATGGAACACAGAAAAGTTGAGACTCAACCCCAAACTAATGGAATCGGTGGGACATAACTCGTTTTTACAAATGGTGGCCGCCTCACTATACACCGCAAGAGCTTCATCGGCGATCTCTTTGCGACTTTCGACTGGAAGAACTTCGGCCAAATACCTCAGATAGTCACCTTTCATTTTCAAATAGAAAACTTTGGATGCTGGATCAGTGGCTTTGGGGATGAAGCTTTCACTGCACAACTTTAGAATATCTTGGCACACTGTGTTGAGATCATTCTCCACCTTTTTACGGTATTCCTCAGAAAACGCTACCTTGTCGAGGTCATCAGTCACTTTGGATTCGATGGATTTGATCACTCTCCAAGAAGCACGATAACTACCAACCACATTTTTGTAGGCAACACTCAACAAATTTCTTTCATCTTCGTTGAGCTCCTTGCCCATTTGGACGACCTTTTTCATTGCCTCTATCATATCTTGATATCGCTCTGCTTGTTCGCAAATTCTGGCAGAGAACAACAATTTTTCTCGGGTTTTCTCTTGTTCAGCGTCCATTTTCTCTCTCTCGTTCTCTATCAACAGGTGTAATGGGTGTCACGCAAGCAATATTCAAACTACTATTCAGGCTTGTATGTGGCTAATCTATATGACATTTAGAGTGTCTTCTCAAAGGTGATGATTACCTGAGAATCCAAATGCTCCAGAGTAGTTGTAGCAAATCGTAGGTTTAGTGTGCAGTAGGAACCTCACAAGTACGATCAATAACAGCGGGCTTTTCCGACAACACGAACACTACCGTCAACTGCCGAACAGCGGTGATTGCATAACTCGTACAGATTAGTGTTTATCTATTGTGTTTGTATTTGCATCACGTCATTAAATTCTTAGCTGCTATGGTTACTATTTATTTCCAAGTGTTTGGTCAGCTTGAAATGAATTCTTGTTGCATCATTAGCGGCACACATACAGCTCTATAAGCTATATTAGCGAGTGTGCTTGAATGACTACAATAACAACCACAATACGTCTATAACCCCCTTAATTTTATTTTCACGTTCTGGCAACTTTTATGATAGGTTATTGCTGGGCAAATATTGTGAGAACCCAGAAAGCACCTGCGTACCATGTCGATTTGATTGGAGTTCACAGCTATTTTTGGCGCTCCATTTTGAGTTGCTGTTCAGTGTTAGCGCTCTAACCTTTTCGTTTAATGGGCAAGTCTAGCAACTCTCAAACCCCCCTAAGTGATAGAATGCGAATATTTTCACTTGATCCTATTGGTCTCAGACTTAATCTAATCTGCTTTGTGTGACTCCCTTAGGAAATTTGATGATGGTATTGATTAACGCCTTGTGAAATTGAAAAATATTTTTTGTTTTTCAACGCTCAAACTATGCTACTTTTAAGTTGAGGAGTATTAGTAGATATTTTTTCGCTCTTTGAAATGTAATGCTGGTGTCCACCACACATTCAATAGAGGTGATTCAGTAATTTCCTGCCTTGAGGTTTATTCAAATTGAAAAACTCTTCTCAATACTACAGTAAAATGCCAGAATATCTCTCTTGATAATCGATATATTAGCATTGTTTTGCCCTATCTAATTTGTGTTTAATCCCATTAAACTTAAAGGTAATCATGTTGACTGAATGTACCTTATTGTAAACTAGTTGTCTACTTCTTTTTATTAATAGATCACCTAGAACAGACAATATTCTATTGTTGGACTCTTCCAAATTCGCTAGTACTCTTATGCTGAAGCTTCTTTTGAAGGATTTTCTGTAAATTACCATTCTAAGCAACTGGATTATTTTCTACTGTTGTCATAAGTTGGGGATAATTGACGACGGCCAATGTTTCTCACTTCTCACTTGAATTTTAAATTTCAATGTTAACATTAAAAAGGTGTGTTGTGTTTAATATGATTATGCCAGCGTTGACTTGGGGTTGTCGGATTAAACTCCGTCCGACCATTTAAACCTCTCCAAAGGGTAAACACTATTGGACGTGTTCTTAATGCCATCAGTTCAGTTGTCACGTCGACTAGTAACAGACAGTGTTGAATGTGCAATTTGGAAACGATCGTCCTGCGGATTAATAATGAAACTAATACAATTGACGATTAGGCGTCAATCGCTTTGCCGCTTATTTTAATCTCCGTATTAACGCAACTAATCGTCTGCCATTGAATAGCGAAACCACTTGTTTGACGACTGGCAATACAGATAAATTGTGGGTTTTTGAATCTTCACTTTCGTGTGACGTGAAAAAACAGACCGCACACGCGTCTGCTTATATGCATGTCTGTTTGATGCCTTTTCTACGTTAACCGTTAATCCGAATGCTGCCACATGGCATCATTTGATTAGTTCGTAGGTTATAAGAAGGTATCTTATAGTCCATTTAAATTATTTGGTTTTATATAAAGTCCAGTTGTAACCAATATTCCAACTAAATTAGCCAAAAACATGTATTTGGTTCGCGTGCGTGCGCACTGTGTAAAATAATTTCCTTTAGCATCCAAATTTAAAAAACAGGACAAACAAAAATGTTTAAAACATAGAGTTGTTGAATAAAGTTTTAATTTTATTTTTTACGCGTGTTGCGGCTAAATTTGATAGGACAAATTTTTTATCAGAATTTACGCAAAATCATCAATCTTGTTTATGAAATTCGTTGTAAAATTATTTTAACATCATAAATTCATTGTTGTTATCTATATATAAGAAAATTTTAGATAATTCTCTGTATCATACAAAACTATTTTGGTAAAATTAATAAAATACTCTATTTACATGAGAAATAATGCAATCAAATTCAACACTAAATATCATATAAATGGTAAAGACCAATTAATAACTATAAAGATAAACCAAGTGATGAAATACCAATTTTAGCTTTGAGCGACACTATGTTTAATGGTCTTATTTTGAAGAGATTAAATAAGGCGATAGCTGACTATTATTTAGAAGTGGGAGCACATACAAATATTTGTTGTTAAAATTTGTTTTATTTCAATCATTAATTCAACTACTTTTGTTTCAAATCCGGGTTAAAAATGAAAACGACCAGTTTTCGTTTTATTCATACAGTACCGAGTAGGTTCAAATCAATGTAGTTCGTTTCGAAAAAAAAATGTGAAAATTACTAAAGCAATAAAAAGCAAAATGTATAAACAGTTAAATATACTCTACATGGCTGAAAGTTGAACTAGGAATCAACAACGAAAATGTTTCTTGCAGATTAATTAAACCAAAATGACTACGTGGTTATATTCAAGTGTCAACATTTCATTTGCTGAGAAATTACATTTTATTGACACAGGATACGTGCAGCCTCTGTGGCAAAACATAAACCTTCCATGCCCACAGTAAACCCCATGTAATGGACAAATTGCTCAAAATAAAGCTAAAATTTGCATTTTTAAATGCGAAAATTAAACTCTAAGCAGATACTAATCAACAGAACAGGACATTAAAGAAGACAACGTAATTAATACAGCAAATATAGATTACGTTGGTTGTCGTTCAAGGTCGCGTGAATAATTCAACTCGCAGCGAACAGTTGTATGCAAAATACATTGAAATGAAGATAGTTACGGAGAAGAAATCTGAGCGATTCGTCGACGAGGCCACTCTGAGGAGTGCAATAAGGTCTCGACAATCCTACCTCAAGAAAGAACACTGTCAAGAAGTAATTACCAGATTAATTATTGAAAATAATTGTTAACAATAGAAAAAAAGCCGTATACAATTCAAGTATGTCGAGTTTGACACATTCGGCAAGGAGATGTCCGGTATTTAGTTGTTTCTAGGGGTATAGTGGTGCATCGTGAAATTTAGAAATATTCCATTACAGTTGTACACCGTACCGTGACCATGCTGAAGCCTTTTATTTGTGTTGTATATAAACTAGCGAGGTTAATGTGTGTATTTGGTGTCAGATGGAGGGGTAGAATTCGGTTCGATCTGCAAAGAAGATCGAGGGAACGTGGTGGCTGGACTGTGTCAAAGGTACAAATATGAAAAGAACGCACCGGATAGAATTTTGGTGCTGAAAGCGCTTTCGCATCTACTAGAAGGTAGGCGACTCGTGTGTTCGCTTCTGACATAGTCACTTAGGCACCTTTATAAAAGATCGTAAAGAAAGTGCCGCCAAGCTCTACGTGCCTACTACGTGGAACTGTGGGTTTTAATTTCTGCTTTTAGATTACCGAGAATATTAGAGTGATGTTTGAGCACAATTTGTTCGAAACGGTTGTCCAGCGTTTGTTTGACAGTGTCAAGTAATTGGACATTTAAATGGATTGTGTTGACTAAACGAATGATTGTATTGACGTTATTTTAAGGGATTTGCAGAATATCTACAACTCCAAAAGTGACACAGCCGATTCCAAATTGATCAGAATTTCCCTCAACAACGTGACAACAGGCTCAACCTCAAATTTATCTGTGGGTTCCAACGACGAGTACACAGTGAGATTGAGCGAGTTAAAGGACAACCTGAGGTGATTGTACATCATCACTGCGCCATGTTCTATCATGTGTATAGTCTGTATACAAGTGTGCTGTGCATGATGCTGGTCGGAGTTATGTGCGCAAAGAGCTCTGATATGAAATCATCGCTTAAAAATTATTTTAGTATTTTCAATCTCGACTAATTATTCACCGTATACATGCGTGATTTAGTGAAAGAGTTGAGTGATGGGAGACTATTCGTGCAGTTCTTATTGGACTGTTTGGTGTTTTTCTGCAACCATTCGGTGTGTGAGATTCCTATCAAAAGAATCATCATTCTGATCCGGTTGGGTTTATTGGTAACTTTCCCAATCACACAACCCAGTGACTACTTGCACATGTGCGATACTTATGTCTTTAGGTGATGTTGGGCTCATGTTTCGAGGCCGATAGTAACCATGACAAAGTTCGCCAAAACGTCGGCTTGGGGATGCGACACCACCGTCTCAACATGCCCAAAAGGTCGGACGACACAACCAAGTCCACCACTGCTAACCAACCCTCAAAATTAAGGTACAAAGCCTCGCCCAATGTACATATATGTATATATGCTCGTTCTAGACTGGATGATTTTGTTGATTACATGTCAAATGTGTACATGAACCACTTTGGCATAGACATCAGTGGATACATCGAAGAAAACGACAAGTGTGCCGTGTTTGACCTATACACCAAGAATCTGCCTCCAATCCTTTACTCGTCGATTGAGACGGATAAGAAGAGAGTGTTTGTGCCGTTGTCGGAATTCCAGATCAAAGAGGAAAAGTTGCGGACCCAACTACCACTGACGCACCAAAAACTGCAATTTGATTTTCTCAAACCGACTGAACTGCTCTACCAACGATTGGTTCCATCACTGGGCAAATATGTTGTACGTGTGGGCGGCGTTTTAAATGGCCGTTTATGTGCACTTTTAGGTGGCCATCTTGAAAATGTTCCTCAGTTCCATACCTCACAAGACCACCGCATCGGAGCTGCCAATATACAGCGAACTCGGATTCCGCAGCAGCTCTGACAGTGGTTCTGGGGGTGTTAAAGATGACCACCAGCTGACTGCTTCAAGCGTGCTGTATACGATGAAGAAATCGGTGGACAGGGGACGCCATCAAGTAACGACTATTATTGACTACTGCTTTGCCGCAAATTCTTATCTCTTCCATCAAGTCATTTCGGTTAATCGTTATTTAAGCGGATTAAATTTTATCTGTCAAAAATAATTGAACAAACACGCGCACGCATGTAAATGTTAGTTTCAGTATTTTTAATTTCTTCTTATCGCTTTGAACGACTCTAAAACGTTCCCATATAAAGCTATAGAATGGCGTTGTATAAACAACAAATTAATAACGTTGACTGAGTTAGGATGTAAGACTGAACAATTAAGCTTCAATATTAAGTAAAAATGTTAAAGTGAATAACCTTCCGACAAACAACACAAAAAGTTACATTTTTTTACCTAGGAAATACTATCCAAGTCGCTCTCGACGATTCTACTACTTCTGTTGAAACACTTCAAAAGCAACCACATCTACCAAGTACAACGGAACCTTTTCAACGCTCACTAATTTCACATAGTTTGAGACACTGTGCTACCATATGACTTGCGCTAATTTTATACAGTTGGCGTGTAAATTTATGGGATTGGGATTCCAGGAACTTGTGGTCAATAGAACGAGGTAGTTGTCTAACATGAGCATTGCTGCTGCCAGACACAATTGAATCTGATGCGTTTTCACTTGCCTAGTCTGGATGATTATGATTTTCCGTGGTCGTTGCAGGAGGAGTCGTTGGAGAGCACCGACAAGGAAATTGCAAGGGTCAAAGTCCACAAAAAGGGATCGTTCGCCTACAAAACCACCTTTGAGCGTAGGAACAACTGGCGCATACTGCACACACTGACCAATGTGTTGCGAATTTTGCAGAAAATCACCAAGTTCAAGTCTGCTCGGATTAAAGTAATTTTGAATTGCTGCGTTGTGCACCTCAAACAATGGTCGTACACTTTTATTGGTTGTTTAAAACTGAACTAGATGCTCATCTACTACAAGACATCGCTGTCGCTCCGGAAAATAATAAAGTTGAAGTGCAGTATCACGTCCTACTTTGCGTTGAAAGTAGTTGACTTTTGTTCAAGTGGTGGCGTTGAATCAATCGTTGTTGCATGTGTGTAGATACTCAAAACACAAGTGCCATTCCTCGGAAAGATGTGGTGCAAAGGAAATTGGAAGATATTCACGCTGATTTATCTACTCACTCACATGTGCATCCACGAGGATTGGGTTAATTCTAGTAACAAAAGTATTTCCCGCACCCACTTATCGGTGTGCTATGCAGTTGCTAATTGTCACCGACTAGATATAATGGGGCAGGATTTCAAAGAAGTGGCCACACTGGGCATCAAACACCCCATAGAGCGCCATCTCAAGTTGACCCTTGACACCTACAACCAACAGTACCTCAACCCCTCGAGTGAAACTAGTCTGCTGGGAGAATGTTTTGGTAGTGTGTTGACTGCGGCAGATTCGATTGACGATCCGGAGTTTGATCACTACCTACAAAACCTCTTTCCCAACTTCGCCATGGAGTGGGTTAAAGAAAACGTAGCCAAACACCCAACTGATTGGAAACACTACCAGAAGTACATGGACTACGATGCCTACATCTGACCATTTCATGCCAAATTCAGTTATAACAAATGATCAGTCCTGTTTTTAAAGTTTTATACTTTTCTGTTGTAACTTGAGTTTCGTGCAATTTTTCGACGCAACCACTAAGACATGACAGCTTTTCGCGTCAACTTTTTAGTCGTAATGTGAGTTGGTTGATTCCACCAACCAAGTAAGGCTCAATCTTTCATTCGCATCGTTCATTGCGATGAATACGCATGGTGAAATGGGTGCGTAAGCTCAAACGCAAATCTCCATTGAATTTTTAAACATGTACTCATGAGAATATGAACGGAATGTGGTATTTTTCGCCTGCTATAAAAATTCCAGCTCAACCATAAAAATACACGAGCAAAGTTTCATTTTTAACATGCACCATTTCATAAATAACAGTCAAACATGGATGCGATTGTGGGCTAATTGCTGTGAAAAGTGGTGAACACACGGGAACGAATATTGCCCACTAACCACCACATGCTGTAGGCAAAATAAACACTTGCCAGTAGAGAACACACAGTGGAGAGAGCGGATAGTACTTTGAGCATTGTTGGGTGAATCGCTGTTAATACAATCAGTACGAGTCAAAGGTGCAACTGTCGACTACTTTTTGAATGTCGCAAGAGAACCAAATTCGCATTTTTGTTCATTGTGTGAAGATTTGAAATGAAACGATCATGCTCTAAATAGACGTCAATCTACGCGCCTAAAGTGGTTTGTTGTCACCGTATGTGGTTGACTGTTGATAGTTTATAATGTTATTTCCCTGGGTGGTTTCAGTGAAGTCAAATGCTCAATGTACACACGTATCAACAACTTACTTTGTGGATAACATCAAACAAGTATAAACTGTATACACTCCGGAAGCATCTACAATTATACATTGGTTGGATTAGTAGCGTTCAGTGTTCACATGCAAACACCTTGGATGGTTGAACTCTTCGCAATACTGTGCGATATTGGTTGAAATTTCTTCTGTGTTGTCAAGGTGTTGGTAGTTGGTGGTTTGGGTTGTTAGGTGCGATAGTACGATCTACGATGGATTATGTCAAACACAACAGCATTGTTGCTGGGTTTAACCTTATTTTTCTCCAATAGAAATTGATTTATTCTTTGCTGAAGTTCTAAAACAGCAAAAATAAGGTCGGTCCGCCAACCATTATTAGAGCAGTACCGGATGTGTGCAGGTAGTGATTTAATTTTCTGAAACAGTTAAATTTGTCGTAGCTCCCCTTGATATGGATTGAAAGATTCTTCTGGGGTTTTGCAGCTATACATCCCTCTAGATTGATGTCAATTTCGTGGATAATTTTGTGGTTTCCTTTTGGCAAACACGGATTATATATGGGCGACTCATAGTGACCATTCATCTATGATCAAATTAATTCAGAAAAACTCTAAACCGACATCACTTCAAATAAATAGACACTGAACAGCGTTTCGATGGTGTCATAACCATAACAATAGATTACATTGGCAGCGAGGACTTGAGAACCATTGTCGCTTTTTTTGCGCTGGTATACCACGAGTCGGTGTTGGTCTGCAACGAACAACGCCTGGTCATCTATTTCATATTTAAAAATTGGGGATTTCTACAACTGTACAATAACCATCAATGGCAAATTCACCGATCCAATCTAGTAGGAGTTTTTTTTCGTCTCGGTGTGTCAACTTGACCACTGTGTAGTTGTTCGTTTGATAACGGTCTATTTGGCCATATTTCGAACTACACCAGCTCAGTCACTTGCAACGACCACCTCTCAACGATTACTTGTTAACGGCAGTGCCATAAGATAATACGAGACGCCTCGCTGTAGCACTAGATGTTAAATTTCTTCTGCACCCACGGTGGTTAGTGCTTACATACTCGTAACACTCGTCAATAGTGGGATCTATCGAACTATCAGTTCATTTGAATATCAACGTTCGGACACTACGTGGACAGGCTAGACTGTTCTTTTTGCTGTAGTAGTTGATGGTTTCGTTTAATGGTGTACACCAGCCATGAATATGATTTTTCTCCACAAAAAGTGTCAATGCATTTCTATCAACTGCAGCAGTGTCGTTATTGGTAGAAGTTGATTTTCTGGAGTCAACTTGGTTCTTCTCGTCGGCTTGAAGGACGATACGCCACTCAATACAACACACTAAGTAAAGTGATGCGATCCAGCGCTCCTTCATTGTCTCTGGTCAAGGTTCTTATCAATGTAATCATTGTAACCGGATATATATTTAAAGAATGGATGAACTTTGAGTTGTATTTGTTGGCGGATTTCAACGTGCGTCGTTCACTGCACTTGTTCACCGCGCCTTTTCTGGTGTATTTTAGTGCTTCGTCTTTTGGTTTCTTTTTAGGTGCTTAAAATTGTTGTATATTACGTCTGTGAGATGATCGGCGTTCAAGCGACCAACTTAAGCTGGTAAGCTGATAAAAGTTGACCCTTCAAATTGGAACAATATCGTCCACAATATTTTTAAAAAATAAGTGATAACGTTTAATCAGCCTAATACAACACATTTATAACGTGGGTTTCTTCAATAAAACATTTTTGCGTCACTCAATTTCAATGGCTGAGTACTGAATTGTCATTTTTTAAAGAAAAATTAAACTTTTGGTCGTATTTTTCAGATGTGATAGATGCAAATAAATCCTCCCATTTGTTTGATATATTTTAGAATGTGGCACACGCTATTGCTCTTATTAAAAAGGTGTTTTATGAATTCATCTCACATTTAATAACCTTTAAGCCAGCTTAAAGGTCAGCAGTTTTGAACTTTAAGTTCTTCCGTCTTTAGAAACTGGCCACTAGATGTATTCAATAGTTTCAACGGCAGTAAAGACCGATACTGCCTAGTTTACAAATAATACGGGTTTATTTGTCTTTTTGCGCGGGCTGTTTATGTTGTTGAGTCACAGTTAAAAATGTTGGTTTCCAATAAAATAGTTGAATGCTTTGTTTACTGGCATAATATCGTTTAAAAATACCTTTTCAGTGTGTGAAAAAGTCGGGTTGTTTTTTGTGACTACTTTTGAACGCGCGAATGTCGTTAAAGCGAAATTTCAATCAGTAAATATTTTTTAAAATTTGAACAATAATTCGAATTATTGAATCTACAAAATAAAACGTTATCATTTGTTATAATTAAGAAGTAATATCAAAGTTAAGTGGTCCTGAGCACTTTTCGTTGCAATGAACACTGAAAAAACGATTTATTTGAAAGGTAAATCATATAAATTGACGTTTTGTCCCACAAGAATATACAAATAATGGAGATGACTTGTAGGTGGTGAGTGGATACATTGACAATAACTCAGCTGCTTCATTTGGTCCGAGCATAGACAAGTGCACTAAAATGTTTAAAATGAAAGACATCGTTTTGCAAATATGATGGGTACCTTATGAAACCAACACAAAATAACAGAGAAATTACTATGCGTATTGTACTAAGCATGGTTGCTAAAACCATGACATACCAACTGCAGCTCGACTAAATCAGAAAATACCCTTTGATAAATTCTAAATTAGAGTTAGTCTGAGTTACAATAACTCCAGCATTACGGGATTGGATATGTCAATGTTATTATTGTTTGGGTTGTTATTGCTAAAAATATAAAATAGTCAATTTGGCGTGGCGTTAGTGTTAGATTACGCTCTGCAAGTGGCATGGTTACACGTAGTAATACCTTCTCGTTTGCAGCGCTACAATTCACATAAACCAATGGTAGTCCGACCTTAAAACGTACCTCAAGGGGTCCACAGTCGCAGTCTTCACCCGGTTCTAGTATAGCGTTCCCACACAGTGAAAACGCGCTATTCACTTTGCCCTATGAACAATAAAACTAGAGTAACAAAACAGCAATATACGCGTTGCATTTCCTTCAAAGCGAGCAATTGTAACCTTTTGACCTGATTCAGGTGATCGATCGAGCAATTGTGGTACACTGGTGTGAAGTCATACTTCCTATAAAGGTGTATTATATTGATGGGTGGACCTAGTTTTTGTGTTTATTTTAAAATTACCAATGTTTTAATATAATTAATACACAGTGAAACTGTCACTAGAGTTTAAACGCCGCAGACTGTGGCAGTTGCGAGAGATCGAGCTCATCCTTTAAACTTCAGTGGTTGCACGTAGTCAAGAAAGACCTTTTAATGGCGCACGTTGAGTTTTAGACACGATTTTCAACTGTATTAAAACGCCGCTTTATAAGTTCGACGTGTTTAACGATTATATTTATGAAAGTTTATTAATTTATTTAAGCTTTCGTGTAAAGTTCTCACTCAACGCCCATGAAAAGGCGCTACGAAAAATGCATACCTTAATTCACTCTCCAGGACTCTATTAATTTTGTATAATAACGCATAAAATGTCAATGTGTGATCATTGTTAATTGAATATACACTTTCACATGTTCAAGCATTAATTAAAATGTATATGTTAGCGCTGTATTCTTATTCTTTATTTGCTCGTACAGATAAATTAAATGCATTTTTATTGTACGTTTCCATTTATTTATAGAAACTTAACAAGATTAAAAGAGTGACAATTACATTTTTGATGTCATTTTGCATAGGAAAAGTCTTCATATAAATTAGTATGCATTATGCTGTAACTATTAAAACACGTAAACTAAAACTGATAGATTTAAATTAACAAGCAACAAATAAACCGTCATCCAACTTTGTCATTATTAGACTCTAATAATTAGAGTCTAATTAGTGGTTTAAGTGTAGTTATAAAATTATCCAAGCTGATTTTACAACTAAGTGTATAGAAAGAACGAACCATTGTGTTATGTCAAAGTCATCGTTTTACTTAATCTAGTGAGATAACACGCAAACAAAACATTTATAACATTAATAGGCTGTAAAAATATTTGTATCACTTTTATAGCACACAACAGAATTTAACTTCAAACATATGAACCATACCATTCGAATAAAAGTTCCTCCATCACACAATGGGTTTCCGGAGCAATACAGTTGCAAGTTAGTTTATCAACATGCACTAGCCCAATGGAATGCCCAACTTCGTGAGCAATGTTGAGCCCCAGTATTTTGTAGTTGTCACGAATCAGTTTCCCAGCCTTAAATATCGGTAAATTATTAGATTGCTGTATAAAATAAATATTTAAAAATGAATGTAAAATGGAATCATATATGAAGTTTAACACTAGCAAAGTTATCACTTGGACAACTAGATACGATGCTTTTTTATCGTAAACGCCATCCACAAAGGATATCCCTGTGGTAGTGATATTTTGTTTGGTTTCCGTGTCAGTCCAGTTGTAGTTGCTTGGAATGGAAATTTTATAACAACAAAATCCAACTATCAAACAACCTACACCATTAGCATGTGTAAATCGGCTCCTTTAATGATCGGACTGCCGTTGATGTATTTTTGGAAATCTTTTATTGACTGTTCTACATCGTCGGGGACGGTGAAGGGGTTTTTTGTTCCCCACTTGACAATTTTCATGGTTCTAACGAAGATATTATGGTAGGACATTATCTATAAGTTTCAAAATTTAAGCACCATGCCAACAACTTGGTACCTTAGACGCCCACAAAATACTTTTTTTTAGAAATGCCTCATCAAAGCTGGGGTATTCCAACTAGTAAATGAATGAAGTGTATTGTTGCACATGATCCAATGGGTGTAGTTTAATGCAATTACCAATTCTTTGGTAGCATAGGCAACCAAGTTTAGTCTTATAGAAGGATGCACTTTTTTGGGAATGGGTAATTGCACAGGGCTGTTGGAGTTTGCACACTTCACAATCTAGCGTTACTCGTATTATAATGCTAAACTACACTCAGGTCACTTGTTGGAAAACTAAAAAACATCAGTAACCTCAAACATCCTTTGTGGTGAATAAATAAAAAACTCATAATAACTCACCCACTAGAATCAACAACACATACATAGTAGGTTTTAGAATTGAATATACATTTCTCGTAAGTAATCTTACTAAGTCAATGAATAGTGGGCTTTCGCTGATTGAGTAATGCAATAACTCTAATCTTTGTCCATTTATGAACTTAGAGTTAAATAATTCCGAATAATTTTGTGGTTGACCCACGCCATTGATAAACTTTGTGCAATGATTATTCCAACCATTTGTATTTGTCTGTTTATTTCTTAATATGATGAATAATGTTCAGCATTTATCAATATTAAAACTGTGTAGGTTATTTGCACCGTCTCTCTTGTAGGACAATGGACGTTTGATTAATACATTTTTACTTGTCACCAATATTATGATATTGGCCAATGAATTTACTTCCATTTACATTCTTCTCGCTGGTGTTTTAGTCGGTAAACACGGCCCCATGCCCAACTCAGTGTACCTCAGAAAAGTGCAAGCATAATGTACTTTGATTTGGACTGTAAGTGGATTATTTTTAAAATGTAATTTTTATCTTACACAAATAACATCATCTGGAGCACCATAAATTTTTCTAAAAGTCATACTTTCCACTTAATTATCAGAAAGATGAATGAAAGTAGTGCACACATATAATTTGATATTTTAATTCATTATCATGTGTCGTAGGCGTTATTAAAATACTTTCTCCGTTCCATAGCTAATAAGGCTAGTAAAACTTCAAAATTGAAAATATGGCGACATTGTGACACAACTTTGCGTTTTCCTCATTTAAAAACACACTTGAATTTGAGCATTTATAACGTCAGAGTATTGGGTTTGTGCCAATTTTGCGATTTATTAATTATTCAATAATAATTTTATTTCACGTACTTGACTACATAAAACCACAATGAACGCATTTTTGACATTTAACAAAATTTCTTTTTTTAGAAAATTTAGCTATTTAAATCCAGAAAATTGCTAGACTAAAAATCTATTTAACTGGGCATTTTTTACACTCATGTCATAGTTATCGAGTTGTAAGAATTGTGATGTCACAAAATGAATCCGTTAAATGCACATGCGCACACAAAAACTTTGTTTTTTAGTTATACAATGTTTAGACGCCTATTGGGGCGTTTATACGAGATGAACTTATTTAAGTGATATACCAGATAATATACTACACTGCCTGAAATAAAAAATGCTGCCAGGTGGCAACACTAGGTTCAATGGACTGATTATTCAACCAAATAATTCAAGCCTTTTTCGGTGATCACACTTTTTATGCAGCAGCATTAGAACATCTTCAAATATTCTCGTCATTCAGCCGAAATTTTATTACTTGCCAAAAACAATCTCAATTGCTATTGAGTCTAAAAAGTGTCTCCGCATGTGTTTTATTTTTCAGTGTGAAATGAACTAGTCGGAAATTTACCGTTTAACACATTATTGCCGACAGAAAAGTTTAAAAATTTAAACCGTTGTTTCCACACTGAAGCAGAAGTTGAATACTGAAAACAACTAATAATAAACTATATGTGAAGAATCATCGTTAATTGGTCGCACATAACTGAACACGCGCAATTGGACTTCTAAAACAGACACTCAAACCCACAAATTAGCACTATAAATAAAATGTATAGTACAGCCCCAAACGAGGAATTAGCAATGTATTGTCATGCGTACGCAGAAAAAATGATGATTCACAGTGTGGTCCTGTTCTTGAGTTAGCCACGTTTTTTGACAATTCACTCGATGAACCTGCTAAATAGGTTTTTTCCTACTGAGCAATTGCGATAAGTGCACCAACGTAAAGGTAAAATGGGATGTCGATAGCCAAAAGTCAGAGCTCAAGACTTTCGATTCAGTTTTCCATAACATACACATCAAGTTGGATTGCGACCAAGGGCTTGTTAAAGTGAACGATTTGGCCGCGGTCTACAAACAAAAGTTTTACAAGTTTGCTCAACATGGCAACGAAAACACCTTCTCGGTACATTCTCGATTTCCCCCATTGACAACAACTTGTTTTAGCTGGTCATTGACGAGCCTATCGAAAAGTGCGATGGCAAAAATAAACTTGATTTATACTTGGTATGAGTATGCATGTGCGTTGAGTAGTAGTAGTATATCGACCTTTAGGCCGGCTATGAAACACCTGTGTCCTCCACCACACTCTCATACAACGACGTATTTGCATGGTCTACTGTGTGCTAATCATAGTGATTTGTCTAGAACTATTATGTTAACTTTGCATTGAGCATGGTTGATGATGCTTTTATCGTGGCACTCATCGGATTCTGGATCTACGTTCAAAAGACTTTTGTCAAAGCCATCTACTAGTTATTATAACCGAGCTAAATATAACACTTGGTACTACTATTGTTAGCTGAATGTTGCTGATATATGTGTGTGTGTGTGTTGACTTTATAATAATTGAAGTAAGTGTTCGCGCGCAAAAAATAAAGATTAATAGTGGTGTTTAACCAGCACATCTATACAAGTCCTTCAGCTATGGGATTGGAATGTATTTTGACATCCTGAATAGTTATGGATTTAAGTGGGCGGTTTGAGTCGGTGTCTGTTGGACATCTCTCCATCGCGTCCAACGTATCAAATCCATCAATTACTCTAAAAACGTGCAGATGTAGCAACAAACTAGGGGACACATCTCAAAAATAGCGCTACTTTCCAAACACGGTGTACTTCAGGTTGAGATGGGATTGCTTGGAGTAGGTTATAAAAAACTGAGACTGGTTCGTGTTAGGGCCGCTGCTTGCCATTGATACGATCCCTCTTGAGTTGTGCTACACATGGACCGCATCGTTACAAGGGCAAAATAGGGCGCATACCTTCAGTGATGGGTGGAACTCATCGGCGAAAGGCATGTTCCATATGGACGTTCCTCCTTCCCCTTTGTTTGTCGGATCGCCAGTTTGTATAATGAAATTTTTGACATTTCTATGTGTGACGTGTTGAACTGTGTACAATGCATCACTGGGTGGTGGTTGGTTACCTGTGAAACTCGCACCCCTTATAGTAACCGTTAGCGCACAGTGCCAAGAAATTCTAAGTGCATCACGTCGATCAATCTCCCCAGTCTAACGTACCTCACAAGCTTTCGGAACCATCTCGCAAAACAATTCGATTTTGATGTCTCCCAGATTTGTTACTATGGTGACGGACTAAAATAAGCGCAAAAATCAGGCTTTAGCAACACACTACAACCAACCATGATGTAAGGTGGCCCAACGCAAAATAAAACTGAACTTTAGGCGTCAGCGAACATGGACGAAGAACAACGAAACATATTTTTAGCTTGTATTTTTACATGAAACTAAAAATGTGAATTTTAGTTATTCTATCAATTTTTGTGAATATATTTACTGTTGGAAAACTAAAGTTATGTTTGATAGTTCTGTAACCCTCTCAACACGGGTATAAAACTGGAGAGGGGGACACATTTTTCTAACAGATATTGATTTAGCAATTAAGCTAAAACACGTTTTGGCCAAATATAATCTACTATATATATAAAAGAGTAGTGTCCGTGTGTCTGTCTGTCTGTACACACCAGTACGCATGTGCAAACGCT